>VZTU01002583.1:40175-88592 GCA_013400835.1 Zapornia atra | reverse complement strand
GCCGCCCCGGGGCGGAGAGGCCGTCCGGGAGGGCTCCGCGCAGTGCCCGCGGCCGCAACCCGCAGCCCTCCGCAGGGGTGCCGCGCAGGAAGCCCCCCGGGTGGGTCTGCGGCTCTCGGTGCCGGCACAGCGCTCCTGGCAGCGGGGTGGTCCCGCGTTCCGAGCCGTAGCTGCGAGGTCTCGGATAACGTCTTTTCTCCTGTGCTCGTACAGTTAAAGCCACGGTACGCGCCCCTGCGTGAGCGGCATACGCAGGCACACGCTCCGGCTTTCTAGCACACACGTAGCATGCAGATACGTAAACGCTCCCCGGTATTGGTATATGTCGGTGTTACGCTGCCGCCGGGAACGGCTTATGTCTCTTTCCGTGAGACAGCCCCCACCGATTAAAGGAGAATATTGGGACTCAGCAGCCATAATTTGTTTGGATTTCCCTCTCAGGACTTCCACCTACTCGCAGCACAGCCTTCAAACGGTTAAATTCTCAACCCTCCGTTCATATGCCAGTAAATTAAAGGAAAACATCTTTATTTATTTATGTTTGTCCTTTAAAAATTCTTTTAAAATCCTGGGTGATTTTGTAACCCTGTTGAAATAATATCTGTGTTTTATTTTCATGAACTAGATATAAGGGCAGTGTAGAGAGAGGTAGAGCTGGGAACAGTTACATCATTTACCATGAAAGTCAGAGGTATATTATACCAGTCACCATTCGCTTTATACAGCTTGTATCCCTTTGTATCCTTGTCATTTCCTGAATAAGCTGCTCTTTTCAGCGAAGGAGGGAGGAAAAAAGAGAGAGAGAGAGAGATGCAGATCAGCTTTTTGGGATTTGGAGGACGGGTGTATGTATTTGTATATATATACTTGCCTAGATTTGTGCACACACACAACCATGCAAATATATTGTCTTGCTAGCAGAGCCGGTTGTGCCATTTCAAATAGTTTATGCCAATAGGATGATTTATTAATGGAGTTTGCATGACATTTCCCTGCACTGCCTGCAGAAAGGCATCACGACATCATTGTAAACTCATCAGCGCTGCATGGAGAAAAACAATAGGATGCTGAAACTGCAACTCGATGGAAGAGAGGAACGTAGGTGGAGAATCTTGAAGTATCTTCCAGTGAGGACAAATCCTGCCTGCCCACCCCCCACACCCCCCGATTCCCGGATGATGAAACACGCGGGTCCCAAGGACTAACAAGAGACCTCTGCAGCTTTTAAGCCTGATGCCGAGAATCTGTGGGATTTAAATGATTCGCTGACTTTGTACCTGTCTTTCTACACAGAATTTAGGATGAATTTTATCCATGCCTAATCCCATTGACTTCAAAGGGAATGCTCTCATGAGTGAAGTGGTTGATTTAAGCGAGATCTTAAATATGTTTTAAAAATGAAACTACTTTCCCATTTAGTTTCCAAGGTTAATGCTGCTTTGATTCTGTTTCTTGGAAAGTTCAATTTTTAATTCCTCTGTAATCTGAGCAATTATCTCTCAACACGTGCTCAACTTTTGGACAACAGTCAAACAAAAAGACTTCGTGTTGTTCAGAATCCACTTAAAAGTGAAATATGGTGCAATCTAGTCTGGACTCAATCAGAGAGACCCATGGACAAAACATATGTTGTTTGGTTTGGTTTTTTAAAAGCACAAGTTAAATGTGGAGAAAACAGCACAGTAAGATTTTAATTGATGCAATAGGGTTTGGAATTGTGGAAAGAGAAGACATATAAACCTCTTCTTGTCTGGTTTTCCTTCTATTAATTTCAAAGAAGCCTCTGATTTTAACTCCAAAGTGTCTCTCAAGACAGTTTCTTTTACAGCAATGGAGATTCCCATTCCCAGTAATTGGGCTAAGCCAAGTCTTTCATGTCTCTTCTCTTCTGATAAATTCAATGTTTCATATTTTCTCCAGATCCTCACATGTTAGTTGATTTGTTTATTTTTGCTGTTTGCTTTCAGTGTCATTCTCATCACCCCAGTCAGCAACTTTGTCCAAAATAACTATGAATTCCAAAAGGTGCACCCTGTCACCTTGTTCAAATCAAATAGCAGCTGAGTCTGTTACCAAAAGGGCTGTTCACTCAGTAAAATATTCTCCAGGCTTGCCCGCAGGTAAATGGTGTAGGGATATAACACCCTCTAGAATAATATCCTGGAAACTCTAACCAGTCCTAAGAGCAGAAGACACAAAGCCATGCCATTACTTTAAAATGCAGGTGAAGCACACAAGACTAGAGGTATAAAAAGCCCCTTCCCCTCCAGAGATGAACTTTTTTCACCATCTATGGATTATCAGTTTTTTAAGACAAGCAGGCAAGAAGATAAATCAAGGTGCAGAGTTTATCTGATGAATGCTGTCTTCATATGAAGTCCTGTTTGGTCTTTATCTCTTAAGCAGAGAGCAACTTCAATTGCAGTTAATATAAAGATTTATTAACCTGAGAAGTAAATATTGACCAAGGTGAAGCCAAGGTCAATGTTTACCTAGAAGACTAATAAATCTTTACATTAACTTAAATCTGGAAGCTAGTGGGCCATATTTTGCTCCCAAATCAGTATCTACCCTAAATTAGCCCCAGTAAGACTTCTGCACCAAGTGTGTTCAGTATACAGACTGTTGTAAAATACATTCTGTATTAATTGATCAGAAGTATAAGAATTGGGCTGGGGGGGAGAATAACTGATCATTTCTTTGCATACGACAATCTAAAGAATATATAGCAGCAGATGGCTAAAACTGGCTTTTGCTTGAAGGTGAGCAGTGATTTCTGTGAATATGGGTGCAGATGAGGGGGTTGTTTTATTTTACAGCCTGATTGTTAAACACTGTAAATTATCATGGAGAATAAAGAATACTGATTTAAAGAAATCACAGCTCTTCACCTTCTTGGTCACAGCAATAGTGCCGGCCTCTTCGTTAGAGCATGAGCACCGCCTGCTCCAGGTAAAACATTCTAGCTAAAATACCCACCGCATGTGCCGGCCTGCCTCTCACCAGTCCCTCCCCACATCATTTCAGTCTTACAGAGGTTCAGTGCTTTTGTCTTTATAGCATTTAATTTCAAATCCACACAGCTGTGCCGGTTTATTGGTCCTCACAGATTTAGCTGTTTAGCTTATTTCACAGGCATTACTGGGCCTTTAACTTGTAAAAACACCAAGAAATCACCAGCCCTTTGGACCTACCTCAGATATTCTACTGAAGCCTAGTCTCTGTGTGCCTTAAAAGAATATCACATTTATAGACCTATCCGGATGGTTCATGGGTTTTGACAGAATTAGTATAAGTGCTTTTCTCTTTGTTATCTCTTTAATAGATTTTTTTTTTGCTTGCTTGCCTGGGTTCTCTGTCTCAGTTGTCTGCTTGAAATGCCGCTTTCGCTGTTCTCAGGAACAAAGAAATGGCTCCTGTTTAACTTAATCAAATACTCTGGTCTCTTTCTGATAGAAAGAATAGTGGCCAATTTACCTCTAGCACTATTAAGTCCCCAACAGTTTTCCTGTGTTTGATTTCTGTATGTGCTTTCAGCGCAGCCTTTTTTCCCCTACCCATTTTCCTTTGTCTCTCCTCTTTAAGAAGGCTGACACAAAAGAATATCTTACCCATAACATATTTTTGTTGAAAAATTAGTATCATTCAATGAATTTATTTCTTGATGTTTATTTGCAATTAAATTAATTCTACCTTCTGCATGCACAAGGTTTTGGTAAATGAAAGTATTGCTGCTCCAAGTACCAGATCTTTCTATCTTTGCTTTGCTTAGCTTTTGTGCAGCAGAAATCCTGTTGGCTGTAATGGAAAAGCAAAGTATTACTGACTTTAACAGTCTTGCCTGTGTGAGAAATGAGTCTGGAGTTTTGTCTGTTAGTAAATGCATTCTGGATCATATTTCACAATCAGACTTTCATACGCTCTCTGTTAACATTAGGTTTCTAGGCTCAATTTTTTAGTTGCACTTCCCATTCATCACGCAGAATAACTGATCCCAGAAAATGAATCTGTGTTGGATGAAACAATAAAACGAGCATCCAGTCTCTGCTGCTCACTTTTCTCATGCAAGTGGACCCCTTGAAATCAATAGAATCATTCAGGGGAGTCAGACAAGCAAGAGCTAACTCAAAACAGGTACTGCGTGCTGCCCAGAAACAAAATGCTTCTGTCCTCTCTGCCTCTGTGAAATATAGGTGCCTCGGGTTGGATCAAAATTATGAAAGGAAACTAATTTTCAAGATAATTCTGTGAAAAAGCCAGTTTCAACACCAATGGCTGGCTTTTGCATACAAAAAGCATGGTTGGGCAGATGAGCACAAAATGCTATGGTCAAGAAATGTTAAGGGACTTCTTTATTTTTTTAAGGAACTGCACAGCTCTAAGTATTGCACAGTTACGGCTTTTCTGCTGTTCTAACCTGTTTGGAATAGCAAATGCCTCCTCTAAATTACTCTTTTTTGAATGGTGAGTGTTAAGGCAGAAGGCTGGGAATGCCTTAGAATGATACAACAAAACAGTTCTGCTGTTTAATTAATTAGTTTTCACCCTGCTTGCATTCCTTTTGTATTCAGTGTTTTCAAATGTGCTTCAGAAGGACAAAATATTGTCCAGTTTTTTGTGAGACCATCACTGATGCAGTCATTTTTAACTAAAAGTGGAAAAATATTCACAGAAAGGGAATCTGGAATTTACTGTGGTGCATGGAGGAAACTCAGGTTTCCAGGGCTGTGTTTTAAGGGAAAAAACATTCCTGGGGATCCAGTCAAAATACTTCAGGTGTCTACATGCTCGTCAGAAACTTCTTGCAAAGAAACTGTACAATAAGATTTACTTGCTTACATCATTTTAAATAACAAATATATTGAGATCTTTCAATATGTATTCACAGTAAACATTCAAATAGGAAAAGAGAGGAATTTTGTTCATATAATTGATGGAATACAAATTATGCTTACAGGATTTATGGCATACAAGTTGTACTAAGTATCACGTTTCTGTGGTGATGAAACACTGGTGGGACTGATGCTGTTTCACCTCTTAAGACCTGAATCTGCAGTTATTTTTAGGTAGTTCTCTTCAGTGTGGATTGCTCCCATCAATAAAGCTATACACGTTTAGCATGCTCCAGTTTTACAGTATTAATCACACTGATCTAAACACTTATAAATTGCCTTCCAATTTCTACTATATCATAATAATTAGAATCTTTACAAATACTATTGTGAAATCAAAAGCCTGGCTAAACCATCAATTAAAACCTTAAGTTATGTTACTGCCAATAAGTGGTCATTAAGGTCATGTGAGGGCAACCAGCCTTTCTTTAGAATCAGATTCTTAGGGGTTGGTCTCTAAAGCAGATGTTTTTCATTTTTATTTCATTTTTAAATGACTTACAAAATACTGAGGCAGCTGTAAGGATAGTGAAGATTTTTTTATATATATATATATA
Organism: Zapornia atra; assembly: GCA_013400835.1. Classification (NCBI taxonomy): domain Eukaryota; kingdom Metazoa; phylum Chordata; class Aves; order Gruiformes; family Rallidae; genus Zapornia; species Zapornia atra. The sequence goes on along the minus strand of VZTU01002583.1, from coordinate 83,143 downwards.
TCAGCAGTGCATTACAAATGCAGAGCTAAGCTTTTAAACATTAAACTTTATTACTGATGGTGGAGGAATAATCCCTGATCTGCAGAGAAAGAAGCATTGCAACAATATTGATGGTTAGTGGAATGGTCACTACATTTTAATGGGAAAAGAGGAATTAGTAGCTTTCTCTAGCGTGACAATTTTCCTGAAACATGAGAAAGGAATTTCATCAAATATAACAAAGGAGAAGCATACTATTTCTTCTTGTTTATTGGGAAGGTATTACTAATTTTCAGTACGTGCTACAAAAAGACAGAGTTTTAAAATCTCTTCAGCATGATTTTTTTTCCTTTAGTATTATCATTTGTAGTCAAAAGGGAAGTAACTCTTTCTGATGAGCTTGGTTTTGTCCCTGACCTGCAAAGTGTAATATTTGCTGAAAAAGAAGTATTACTCCTGAAATACAGTCCCAGAAGAACACTTCCAAGTGGAAATAGTTAATTAAACAAACCTCAGAGTAGGTGAAAACTGTTAATTTCACTTGCCTCCTTATTCCCATATCACATTGCCACCCTAATTAATTTAATCTTCACTGAAAATGAAGTATAAACTCTTGTTTGGGAAGTAATAATCACAGCATGTAACAGGCTGAAATACTGTTCTTAGTCAACACCAGCTGTTTGGCTTGAGGTAGTTTGTGGTGTTGAAAAAGCATTTAAATTATACAGCAGCAGTGGACTTTTAATGGAATATCTGTTTCCACTCAGGAGAAACTTCTCTGTTGAATCTCAATGTGAAACAGAGAAAAAGACAGACTCTCACCTCTTTTTTTCTTTTTTTTTTTTGGTCAAATTTCAGCATGAAGTAGAGGAAACTGTAGGGGTTTAGTTATAAAGCCCAAAATTTTGTATCCTTCCTGCATGTGCAGTAAACTCAATTCTGAACACAATTACTTTTGTAAGGTAATAATAAACAAAAGTTAGTGGTAGGTTTATGTCCAACAATGTGGCAGGACAATTTAACACATATCACGATATCCTCACTGTACAGCACAGAATAGGTCTTTCTGTTTCCTTTCTCCACATCTAAACTCATCTAAACTCTAGAACTACAGAGTTAATGGAATGGAAAATTCAGGCAACCTCATGCTCCTGATTTATGCATGACAAGAGAAACAGTTCCCGTAGATTTCTATGATAAAAGCTTTCCTTTTATTACAATCAAGTTCTTTCCATTTGTTTGCTTTTTGTGGGGTAGATGTTACCTGTCACAAGTTAGACAGGACACAAGTGCTTATGAGCCACTACAGAGTTCTGCTGTCATAGGTATGTAGGTCACGATAGCTAGTCCCCTAATATAGATGCAGTATTACTAGCTTAATTTTGCTTTTTTTTTTTTTTTTACCAGTTTAGTCCATGGAAAGAAATGCCACAGCTGTAACGCTTTACCAGTACGTTATGCCACTCTCCCTATTTTGGCAGCATCATCCTAGTGTAGGCATGACAAAAATACCCACTATAGCACTGCCAGCGTATGTGCAAGCAGCTCGAGCAGGTATAAGTCAGGCAGCGTACAAAGCTATTTGTACATGCAAACCCTGACCTGCAGTGTGTTATTTGCAGCCCTCCACCAGATATCTACATTTGACCCTTCAATGTCAACAGAAATGTCTGACTACCAGAACCTAGTTGTCATCTCCTTTCATTATCACAGGATTTTCTTGGGCCTTTTTCTATTCTTCATATTCGCGATGCTAAGCTTCCATATTAATTAAATGTCAACATTCACTAGTCTGAGACTATGTTATCCAATAAATACCTGCCTGAAGCCAACTACATGAAGGGTGGAACTTGCATGATTTTTTAATACAAATTATTTGTTCACAATGTTTGATAAAATTAATCAGTGGCAGAATAAATGGGAGCTGTAACTGCGGCTGAAAAGGATTTTAAAAAATATTAATGCTGCTGTTGTAACTCATCTCTCTGCTTTGCCTCCGATCACCGTCATTTTGGGGGTCTTAACCTTCCTCCGAGCCAAAGCCAGGTTGCTTACCTGTATGCACAACAAAATATTTATAAGCAGTAGGAAGCTTCACAGAAAAGGAGTCTGACTTAGATCCAGTGGTTTGGTTTTTTTCTTTCAGGAGCCTTGTTTCCAGTTCACTTCGGTTTTTATTGATAGAAAGTGGAAAAAGCAGAATCCTGGTGGGAAATCTAACAATATGTGGCCCTTTTCTCTCGCTTGGTTCAACAATTTTAGCCACTGGCTGTAACAGGTGAAGCTCCCCTGGGCAGATATTAATTCCAGAGACAAGGAAGCTGAGTCACGGGAGGGGAGGAGGGGGCTTCCCGACCGCCCAAGAGCACGCAGAGAGGCCTACATTCAGGGAAGCTTCCCCCGCCCCCCAACCGCCTCAGGCTGGCTTTAATTTGCAGAGATAAAAAGCACCTTTAGGCATGTCAGAAATAGCCCTTGCTCCACAGGGACATGATGGGACCCCCAGGCCCGTCTTCTCGCTGCCCAGGAGCCGGCAGCGTTTTCTCATAGAGCGACTGGTCGGATTCTGCAACGCGAGGGATCGTTCTCCCGCAGCCGGGAATTACTGGCTCAGGACTGGCTTTGGCGCGGGAGACACGATATTTTCCCCAACGGTGCTGCAGATGGAGCTCCAAGCAACTGTCAAAAGCGCGGGGATTTCCACCTCCTCCTAACTGGAGGCAGATTTAAGCCGGTGACCTACAAGCAGAGGGCTCTGTAGCCTTTTCCCCAACCTCTGTGCAGTCCAGCCGCATCACCAGCAACCTCTGCGTGTCAGGAGCCATCAGGGTTGTCACAGGGGTGGTAAGGCAAGGGCGTGTGGCAGCACACGAGGTCTTACCTCCTCCTCAGGCCCTTTGGCGGCAACCACAGCCCTGAACCTAGTTCACAACCAAAGTGGGAGAAACTCCTTTAATGGCTTGTTGTTGCCTTTTTTCAGGGACACAAGAGAAGGACGAGGTAGCCCTGAGGAAGGAGGGCGTGTAGGAGTCCAGTGGTGTGTGTGAGTCTGGCTGACACCTCCGTTGCTCCTGTGCACCATCACCATCCCGCCCTACAGCGGGCTGCTGCCATTCACTCAACCACAGCCGGGGTGAAGGCAGGAAGGTGGTAGGATCTCCCAAGTAGTGTCTCAGAAGCCCTTGGAAAGGACTTGGGGTTTCAAAAAGAAAAAAATTTTTTTTAAATTATGCCACTGCCAGCACCACAGCATTTTAATTACAATTCCACAATATTTGTATCACAAAACCCAGCAATTTTAATGATGAACTACGGAGAATATTTTGAGAACTATTAAAACCTCTGCAGAATATTTCCCTGGAATGTGTGAAGATCCAATTGCTGCATTCATTAGTAATATCAAATAGCATGTGGTGGATGGTTATTTGGAAAAAATGCATTCAATGTAAATTGATTTTGTATTATCAGGAATAATGCGTAGAGAGGCTTTTCCAGCATCTTCAAGCTTCAGCCCTTCCACCGCCTGCTGCAGTTTATGCCCTAATCTTGTGAGATTTACATAGCATTTTAATTTTCAGTCTTGCCTGCATTTGCCAGCTGAGGGATTCTTATTATACTTTACATTAATTCAAAATTCACACCATAACAATAGCAAAAAATCGAGTGCTGACAAAAGCAAGAGGCCAAACATGACTCAATTAAAATAATATGTATCACTATTAATCACCTCTGCCTGTCCATCTACATTCTCATGGCAGTGCCCCTCTCCGCAGCAGCAGCATCTGTGAGTAAAGCCAGCTCACATCCCTCCACGCCCCCCTCCTCCCTCTACCTTTCTGAGGGATGACAGGAGCTGGGGTAAGCAGGAAGGAGCATCGCTGGGAAAATCCTGGGGACAAAGAGGACCTGGGGCTCTCTTGTGCCATCGTGTGCTGGGCTGCCCTTCCCACCTCCTGTGGTCACTCATGCCAGCCACCAAACCGGCCACTTGGTGTGACCAGCTGCCAGCCATGGTGGCAAGCATCCTTGTGCCAGTGGCCACGTTGTCCTAGTATTTGTGCAGAGCTCAGCTGGTTGCCAAAGCTTAACACTTCACATTGTTATTAACAGTTAATCCACATAAAAATAAGGCAGGAACAATGACAAAGAACAAAAGCAGACCGATAATAACCACTCTGCACAAAGTAAACCCCCCTGGGTAAGCAAATTGATGAGGGCAGGGCTCCCACATGATTTGCCACCACCAAAGCTGAGGCAGGAGGGCTGGCTATGGCTGCTACCTCCCCAGGCCCTGCCATGGCCCGTGATGCAGTGGGCTGATGTGCAGAAACAGGGTCCTATAATGTGTCATCCCAAGGCAGCTGCTGGCAAGCTGGGAAATTGGGTGGTGAGTTGGGGGCTGTTCTCCTCAAAAGCGGCCACCAGAAGGACAAACCCTGTATCACTAACTGCAAAGCCATGCAAGGTTTAACACAGAGCTTTTGCATAGGTCTCCCCTCTCTTCTCTGCTTTGTGCGATTACTGGCATCTGCTCAAGGTGGGAACAAACCTACTGTGGACCCTATGCCCACACAGACAGTGGAAGCCTTGCTGCAAGAGAGAGCCCCCGCAGAGCAATGGAGAGCAGGGCTGGTGTGTCTCTGTGCACTGGAGCAAGAACACAGCCCCACGCACTGCAGACTTGCCCAAACATGATTCTGAAGGTCACAATATGAGTCTGGAATGGCAATGAAATTATGAAGCTTTTGCAGAATGAACTTACAGTTCTCCTGCATCTGCCTAGCCAAAGGCAGGTTCCCTCATCCCCAGAATCATTCATGTATGACCCAGGCAGCTTCTTTTGAAAGGACCTGTGACGCGATCTTGACCTTTGTCAGAAAAGGATGGGACCAAGTGTGCAGGAAGTCATGTTGTCTTCTGCTCTCCTCTCTTTTTTCAGATAAGCCCTACATGTGTCAGAGTTACCCCGAGCCCATAGCACAGAGGCATCAGTCGTCAGAAACCATAAGCTGGCTTGGTTTGAAAGAGAGCAAGGAAAACCATGCAACGTTTACAGTAAGCATACGCATTTGATCTGGCCGTGCTAGTTGTTTGCAAAGTGCTCCAGCCCAGTGCGTACGGGCTCCATTTCATTTGAATAAAAACACTTCGGGTAGCCATGGAGGAAAAGAAACAACTTGCAAGAAGCACTTGCTAGTTTCATGGGAGTAATAACTCATCTGAAACTGGTAACAAAAAAATGGCCCCGTAGCCAAGCACATCAAACTTCAGCCTGACTAATTTGTGACTGGTTATCTCTCTGTGAACACTATGTTGAATCAAATCTAGGGGAAAGTGGGTAATTAATGAATCAGTCAATGACATCAGCTCTGTTAGAGACAAAGCTCAGCATCTTTTTTAGTCTGGGTCTGTCATTTGTTGCAAATGATCAAACACCTAAAGAAAGAACATTTTTGCTGAAACATGTCCTGCGCAGGGCAGACCCAGAAACGTTTGAAACAGAGCTGGGCCTGACTCTTCCCTGGGTGCTGCTGTACCACAGCTTTCATTTACTGAGACAGCAGCACGAGGTGACACATCAGGCAGATTAATAGTGAAAGAAATTATTTTCCTCTCTGTTCCCATTGCTGAAGCTGCTGGGAGAGGCATTTCCGATTTCCTTCTTCAGTAGCAACTCTGGCCATCATGTAGTTTATCTGACCTTTGGCTATGCCGCACCATGAAATCAGACACCGCTAAGAGGGGGGGCCAGAACAAAGCCTGGAGAGATTAATAAGAGCATTATTTGCAATGTGGCACAGGGCCATGAGTCACCGTGCAGCCTGGCTGCTTCACCTTCTGGCAACAGGAACAGCCCAAGTTCTGCATCAGCCTTTCCACTTTAAAATAATAATAATAAAAGAATTAGAATCTTCAGGTTTGTTCTTTTATACAAAACCCTGGTCAAATGAATGAGTGGGAGAAGGAAAAGAAAAAAACCAACCCACTCAACTGGAGTGGAAGCAAAATATAAACATAAAGTTAATGTGTGACTTCCATTCAGAAGAGTCTATTCTTTGCATGATTGTTTGGGGCTTTGGGGGATTAACCAATAAAGAAAAAAATTCTGCTTGTTCAGCCTGATGTTAATGTTGGTGTGGTACTTTCATTAGTGCAAGGGTTTGCTCACATCCCCCTCTAATACCTTCCGTTCTCACAGCCGCAGCCGCTAGGCTGCAAACGCAGCTCTCTATGGCAAATGCAACTCGCATCTTCTGATGTCATCACATGTGAATGTCTTGACTTGGAGAACACTAAATTCTGTGCAGGTCAGGTTCAAAGAGCTTGAGGATAGAGGAATATATGTAATTATTATTATTATGGTTCTATACCAAGCCCAGATAATAAGAAGATGAATTAAATTTCTTAGCTTCCACTGTATTTGACTGGAAGGTTAGAGATCAGCAATATCTTGATTAGGAAACAAGAATGATATGAATCAAGAGATTCAGAATGAATCAAGATGATGTGAATCACAGCAAATCAAATGTGAACGATATGAGTTGTGCTCTGTGTTAAGGAGCTCCCTGACCATGCCAAACTCCAGCAGGAAAGCTGAGGCAGGGGCAGTCTTTGGGTGAGGAGCAGAGGGGACAGTCCTGCTAGAGATGGGGCAGACTGTGAGAGGTCAGCAAGCCTGACCAGGAGGAGCCGGTGAGTGAGGCTTTCTACAGACAATGGAGAGGAGCGTCCTTCTCACCAGCCCTGACCCTTAGAGAGGGTTTCACCCAAACAGGCATCTGCTGGAAGAACAACAAATCATTGAGCAGGCAGTCCAGGAGCTTCTTACATTGCACTAGTGACAACTTCATCATGTGACTGCTGGTGGCGCCAGCCGGGGGCTTTGCTCTACTTGACTTGCCAGTGGTGAATGTGGTCATGGTGTCAGTTTGGGCTTATTTTATGTGACCAAAATTGAATTCAGAATCTAGAAGCAGCCTGGGAAGGCAAGCCACAGAGTCATGACCAGATTTCCGAGGAAGAAACTTCAGTTTAGTGAGGGATGGCACCCATTTCCTGAAAGACCTGGCCAACGTGAATGTGAGACTGCTGTCTGTGGCAACCGCAGTGGCTGGAAGAAGTCTAATATTTCACCTATCTTTAAAAAGGCAAGAAAGGAAACTGGGGAACTATCTGCTTGTCAGCAGCATCTTTGTCACTAGGAGATCAGTGAGCGCATCCCTTTGGGGTCCAATCCAAGGCTGTAAAGGACAAGAAGGTATTTGGGAACAGTCAGTATGGATTTACTGATGCTCAATTGAACTTGACCAACCAGCCTGCTTTCTAAGATGAAATCAATGAATGTGTGAAGAAGATGCAATCGCTGAATGCAATCCACCCTGACATTAGTAAGGCTTTGATACCATCTCGCACTACATCATCATTTGGAAGCTCAGAGGCTGTGGGCTAGAAAGACAGGCTGTAAGAGGGGCTGTAAACTGCCAGGTCCTATCTGGGAGGTCACCATCTACAGGAGAGCACCCAAGGGGTCAGTACTGAGATCCACACTATTCAGTATCTTCATCAGTAACCTGGATGGGGACACAGTCAGATTTGTTGATGACTTAAACTGTCTGGACTGACAAACAGCAAAGCTTCAATGCAGAGCCTCCTTGATAAACTTCAGATCTGGGCCAACGGGCACCTCATGAGGTCCAATGAGGAAACAGGGTCTGTTACAAGCTGGGAAGCACCTCGCTCAAGAGTTATCCCAATGACAGGGAGCTGAGGATTACGGAGGGCACAAGGATGTTTGTGAGACACAAAGTATGCTCTCATCTGAATGTGGCATGTCACGTCCTGGGCTACATTAGCAGTGCAGAAAACTGGGAGTTTATTACCTACCTCTGTGCAGCTTTGCAACCAGGTTTTGGATCCAGCAGTCTGAGAGGGGTGTGCAGAAACCAGTAAGAGTCCAGTGGAAGGTTACTGAGATGATCAGAGGCTGCTGGAACAGCTGCCCGTAGCTCTCTGAAGGGTTGTTATGCAGACAAAAGCCAAACTTGTCTTCTTAGTGCTAGAGGCCACAGGCTGACGTCTGGACAGGAGAAAACATGTTCACCAGGAGGTGAGTATAACCCTGAAACTGGTTGCCCAAAGACACTGTGGAATTTCTGCTCCTGAAGAGGTTTCAGGAATTAGCTGGACCACAGATAACCTCGTCCACTGTTGGGGACAGACCCACTTCAAGCAGGGCATTGGACTAGAGGAAGTCCAGAGGTCCCTTGATTCTATGAATACCTGATTGAAATAATAACTCTGTGAAATGATAACAAATTATTATTATAAATATGATTACGTTTCCAGTTTGCAAGAAGAACGCAGCTGGCTATGCACTGTTCCATGTCTTTGCACTGCGCTAGAAGAACCTATACAGTAATAGCTTTTAAAACTCCGAGATCAGGGGAACAGTAAATAACAAGGAGGAAAGACTGTAACCCAAAGAGTCAACTTGATCATTTGCATGGACACAGTGAAACCATAAGCTTTCCAGCGCAGCCAAAAGCGAGCTCAGACGTTTACAAGGATGAAAGATTTACAGCAGAAGAGATGCCACACTGATCAGCAGAGGCTGAAGAGAAAGGACTGGAGAGCACAGTAGATGAATTTGAATTTGCAGAGAATGTTGCTGTCACAAAAGGAACTGCAACACAAAGATCAGTACACCCCAATGTGGATAAAAGGAAATGCCAAGTATGACGCAGCAGGTTACGTCACCTCTGACACTGGCCATCGTGGGCTGGTCTACTGGCCACCTCCTGAGCAGAATATGAATGAACAGGAGGAGAGTCCTAGGAAGTACAAAATGTCTTACAGTGAGGGACTGAAACGTTTCGGTGTGGTAGCTTTTTGAAGGTGAATACAATGGTGATTTCTGCACTGGTTCAAAGAGACATAAGTCCCCATTTCTCAGCAGCACAGGGACAAAAACAAGTTTTGCCACTTCCTAGTTGAAAAGAAAAGAGTTTTTACAAGCACCTCAGTGCTCCTTCCTCACCTCCTGCACACCAGCAGAGCCTCCTAGCCCTGCAAGCCTGTGTCAAGCTCTGCTAGACCATGTCAAGCTCTGCAAGCCCCCACTCCTGCCCTGCCCCAGCACTGGGGGAGCAAGTTCAAAACCGGGCTGCAGGCACAGGCTGCAGGGCCGGGGTTTTCCCTCCAGCCATCTGTTTTCTGCTTCCAGCAATTTGCTGCCTGTTCTACCCCCACCCAGTGCAGGCTTTGGTCTCTGAGTATTTAGATGGGGAACAGCATTGCTTAAAGCTTCCCCAAAGGTTGGAAGTTGAAGCTTAGATTAGTTTAAACAGGAAACAAGCCACAGTTATGTACACAACGTATATATGAACTAAATAAAGGTCGTTAACTATTGAAATAAATTACTAGTGACTGGCAAGCAAACGCTAGTAAATTGAGTGTATGTTTGTCCCAAAAGCTGGTGCTTTCTGCAGCTATTAGGCTTGAAACATGACTTATCCCCGGGTTGGCTAGGCGGGAGGTCAGCTCGATGATCACACTGGGTCTTTCCGGCCTTAAATTCTGTGGCTCTGTGGAAATTATGTGTCAGAGGGTTTTTCTCGTCATAGCCAGACTGAGAGCTTGAAATCCACATGGTTACTGACAACTCCCAACTGTCAGTAAAGCTGTTTCACAGAAAGTGTTACATGACTGATGTCTCTACAACTGCACTTTTCCAAACAGATGGGAGGAAAAAAAATGGCACCGGTCTCAAATCAGTCTTGACAGATTACGCAAAAGAAATTTAACACATGCTCCACATTTTGAGAAACTTCTAAATATAACCTCTCCATTGAAAACAAAGTATATGACAGTGCTAAAAATATGTAAATACACAGCTATAAAACTATCTTCATATTACAGAGTAAGGACCACTATTAGGGGTTGGAAAAAAGAAGTTTTCTCGAGGCAGGAGACCCCTGTCAGGGTTGCCCCACCTTGTTTAACCTCAGAGATAAGCTCTTTTTTGAAAGCTCCCTGGTTTACTTCTAGAGGTTTGTGTCTACAGAACACAAGGCAAAGATAAAAATGTTTCCATTATAATTGATGTCGTCATTGCATTTAGAAATAATAAATCTGTGATGTTAGGGAAAAAAATTAAAATAACCCAAAGGGAAAATGTGATATGTAAATTATGTTGCAGAGCTAGAGACATGCTGTAATAAAGAATTAACCAGTGAGTCTTGGTCTACACCCTGGTTTTCTTTTGTTATGATTTGGCAGGGGTATAACTTTATTTTACTAAAGTAGCTATACTGGGAAAAAAAATTACTGTATTTGCAATTTTATTCATAAAAAGGTTTGATGCATTAGTATATGTGATGCCATCACCAGCTCAGGAAGGAGATACAGAAATGTTGGAATAGCCCAGTAGTGTACCTGCACATCTACCAAGCAATTGTACTGGTTTAAATGGAGTCATGTAGTTAAGGGAACACAGCTGTGTATGTGCAGATAGCTCCTTGGAAAGTTAGAGGGTGATGTTCTGAAGATATAAGCCTTTTTGCAATTACTTGTAGGAATTAATAATAGCAGGAAAAAAGCTGTCTCAGGGACAGAATTAAAGGTAGAACTGAGATTTGCACAAAGAAAAAAAGGCAGGGTGTTTTTTTTCTGAACAATGTCAAATTGCAGAGGTAAAACAGGCTCTGAGAAGTATAGCAAATAGGGTCTGTATAACAGAGGAATTATTTTCTCAAGAAAATTACATTTGAATTAATTTATAACCATTTTGGTGCTCTAAATGCTAAAAAGCAAATCACGTTGTTAGGTTCTTTATTCCATGTATAACCTGCTTTGAAAAAAGAATAATGACAGCTTCGTAATTATTATTTTCAAGGTAATTGTTAAAATAAGAAAAAGAATCGCCCATGCAATTGTCAAAAAGAATTAATATCCTTTCAGGAACAGCAGCAAAAAATTGGACTGTAGCCTCCTACCTGGTACGGGGCCAGAGAGTTTTCTTTGGTAAGACTGTGGCAGGCAGAAAAGGCATAAAAACTATTGTAGCAGCAGACAGTAAGAGCATTAGCACCGGGGACAATTCTGCTCCACTTGTCAGAGAACACATACAAGAGCTTCTCACTTGGCCCAGTAAAGACCAGTGTGGCTCTGTGAGTGGCAGAAGAACATCCATTTCTCCATGAGAAACACACAGAGTACCACCGCGGGGAAAGGCACTTGCGGATCTTGGAACAGTGGTTAGAGTTGTAATTGAGGGAACTGAAAAGATATTCACTAGTGCCTAAGAAGTGTGTTTTTATCTTCAGTGTGTTTTGCAAACATTAATTATGATTCAGCCCTGGCTTCTGCCAGCTCATGGGGGCAGCCAGATGTCCCACCAAGCACCTACAGCACTTTCCAGGGACGTGTATGGGGTGGAAGGTGCTACCTGGGCAAGGATCTTGCTCAGGCATGTGCTGAGTCAGTGTATTTCTCTGGCAGCTTGTACTGGCAGAACAATTACAGTGTCCGAAGAGTTATTTATAACTGTCCTCCCGTAACGGGATTCTTGAGGGAGAATGTTGGTACAAACACTGCTATTCCGTGTAGACACACATCTGCATCTCCATGTAATGAATGCAGAAGACTGTTCTGACATAAATTCTAGGGGTTTTTTTCCCACAGAGGTCACCTGTATGGAGATGGGAGGGGGAATGCAGCTGCAACCACAGCCTGTCCACACCTCAACCAAAAGCCTGGAGGCCTCCCCACAAATGGCCAGAGCTTCTCCACGAACTCCTCTGAACTGACAGCATGGGTAAGCCTCTGACCATGCAAACCAACCCAAATACTGATGTGGCCTCACTCACTTTGGCTTGCCTCAGGCTCACCTCCTCTCACAACGGAGCTACCATACAGCTTCTGAAGGCTGCATGTGTGGGAGCAGGGAAAAGAAAATTCGCCTATGAGAAACTCAGGGCTCCAAACTCATCTCCCCACAGGAAAGCCACCCCTGCCAGACAGCCAAGACCCCTCCCTCCCTCCTGGCTGCAGCTTCTTTGGGGAACGAGTCACAAAACCACAGATCATTCCCTGATCAATTTAACCAGTAACATACCCCAGGTGAAGAATGACCTTCATAGGCTTTCTTCTTGTGTTCCAGTATGTGGATGGACCAGACAGTAAAATGAAACAATTTAAAAACCCAACGGCAAATGCCTCATCTGCAAAACGCAGTGGTATGGATGCGGCCTCCACGCAGCAGCATGCCTTCGTCCTTATACTGGCTGCAAGCAGGTTGGTGAGGAACAGAGACAGTCCTTAGGCGCTCAAGAATGTGTGACTGCTAGGTTATTTTCTTTGTTTTGCAGTTTCAAACGTGAGCATACAGCCTGCCTGTCTGCTGCGAGAGGGCTCTGCAGCACAGGAGACGCTGCTTCCCGCGCTGGGGTTTTGTATATTCTCCTTTCCTGGCATTTCCCTGTGCAGAGGGAAAAGGTACGTTTTGCTTTTCATGTACAGAAAATATATAGAAACTGGGAAACAGGATGGGGCTGTTTGCTAACCCTCTCCACAAGCCAACATAATGGTAAAGAGAGACGGAATGCAAAATCTCCAGGAGAGAGAAAACAAAGCCTGTCTCTCTTCCATCTTGAATCTCAGTGTCCTGCCAGGCAGACACGATGCTTTGCACATTTAAAGGTGTAAAGCACATAATAGGAGGGAAGAAATCATAGGGGAAATAAATCATAAGGGAAAGAAATATGTCTGCATGCATCTCAGAGGAAGCACGAAAAATCATAGGCACAATCTTTCCTCCACCATTTTTTCTTCCATACGCGGATCTGTATGTTACAAACTACCACAACAGTAGAAGGAGGTGCTGCAAAAGGAAAACAGGCAGCCAATTCCAAAATTGGGATTCAAAACCTCTTGCACGCAGCATAGAATTTAGACTAGAGATGTAATCTTTCGTACTGATGGGGCTGAATTGCTAGGCTTTCATTCGTGGTCATTCTATATTTATTTCACCTACACAAACCCTGGCTTGCTTTGGGGGTGCCAGAGGAGCTAGGAAGATTTCGTAGTGCCTTTATGTCAGAGTATGATGGCTGGTTTTCGTTCCAGACAACATAAGGGATGTACAGCAGCTATCGAAGTGTCAGTACTAGAGAAGCAGCAGCGATGTTGCCCTTCACAATTGATTTTATTCTAAGATGCATGTGCTTTGTTACATTTTCTTTTAAAAAAAGGGGGGGGGGGAAATTCCTCTCCTTAGTGCTGCTAAAATTAGCAATGCTGAGAATAGATAGCAAAATCATCTCCTTCCCCATTTATTTTACTCAGATGTGAATGACGCTGTGTCAAGCACAGAAAATGAGTATATTAGTCTCATGCCACTGGAAAAACAAGTGTACTACATTGCCCAAACGTCGAGTTTCCAGTTGATAAATAGATTGTGTGCTCAGTTTCTTGCATCCACTGTAGCAGCTGGCTGAAACTGCTCCGCATTCGCCAAGAAACCACCCTGCCCTTTGGACTGAACCATTCCAGCCAACAGTGGCGTTATCATCAGCCCTTTTAGGTGTGGCCTGGCCAGTCAGATGGTTGTGTATTTAAAAAATAGTTAATATTTTCTTAACAATAGAATCCTTCACCTGATTGATCTTTTTATTTTATTATCCCATAATCTTCCATCATGCACTCTTCCCGCAAAGATCTTTTTTGGCTACCGTAACAGGTGAAAGGTCACACCTGGACGTCATCCATCACAGCAGCATGTTCTCCACACAGCAATTGCATGGGTGGTTGGTTGTTTTGCAGGCTGCAGTAAGCAGGTAGGAACAACTCCAGTGAGAAGGGTTCCACACTGTCGGTGCAGGCCCCCAGATGACTTCTATGACAATTTTAAGGCTCTGCATGTCATGAAATGCCCTGACACTAAGCCTCGGTCTGTTTCACATTATACCAAATGCCTGCACATAAATCTCATTCGGAAAAGTCCTCCTCAGACACCGGCTGTAGCAAGCTCAGGGTGTGGAGAGCTACATAACTAGGTACGATTGCTTTATATCCCAGCTATCATTTTGAGGGAAAAAAATAAAAATAAGTAATTAGACTACCTTTCTTCAACTCACTGAGACTGGAAAGCATCAGTCATCATACATGTCCCCAAAAACTCCAGACAGGAACCAGCTTCTAGAAATTCTTTCCCTTGAGCTGCAGCGTTCTGAAACCTGCCCATCTCCAAAATCTTACCGTAGTAGTCAAACAAGCTGTGCTGTCAGCTACCTGGTTTTAGACACGCTGCTGCTGCAGGCTGGACAATAAAGGTAGGGTCAGCACCCGAGGGATGGGTGCATGGGTGCAGAGAGGGAGCCATAAGAGGAGAGGAAGGAGCCTGCATCTGTGGGAAGTAACCCGCTTAAAGAGCCCCTGGCCACTGCCTGCTTTTCTCCTCCTGCCTTGTCCCTGCCTCCTGAGGCGCAGGATGCTGTGCCATGTGGGAAACATGAGCTGGAAAGGAGCACAGGAGGAAGACACCAATATACCAGTGAGCACTGGAAAGTAGGCAGCATCCTCATGAACAGGGGCGGCTGAAAGTCATGGTGAGCACAGAGAAGATGCTATCAGCTTGATGAAGGTAAGAAGCACTGTTAGAAAATGAGAACAGAAAGTGGACAAATTAGCTGAATAAATTTTGTGGTGAAAACAGCTGGATGAACATCTCTGGAGACTGAGAAAAACCAGAAACAGAATGGAGAGATCATCATCATCTGTCCATGCTTATAATGATGACAGATATGACAGCCTGCCCAAGCCAAGTGTTCCTGTCCTGCTGCGGCACTTTTTCTCCCCAGAACAAAGCTCCTTGGCAGTCACTTCGACCCCAACAAAACACTGACATCTTTTACTGCTGTCTCCTGTGGTTTTGTTTACTGTTAACTATTTCTTTTTTGCTTCTGTATTTCCTTTCTCCCCACCTTGGTGATGATCAGTAAAAAGCATTACCTGCAAAACTGCATTGCCTGGAAGTGGGCACAAGGAAAGGCTTTGCTGCCTGCCAGCTTCTTTCCCAAGCTGGATTCTCTCAGTCCCCTTAGCAGCATTTGTCCCTCATCAGATGACATGTAAGAAGTATCCGTGTTTAATAGTTGGGTCAAAAACTTTTTGCTGTGGTGTTTCTCCAGCCCAGAGTGTCTGCATTTAGCCATGTTCTTCAGCTTTGTGCTCACTTCTTCTGTTAAATCCTAATCTATGTAACTTCAGTGTAGAATTGCAGTGTCTCTCTCTCTCCTTGTACTCCAATGGACTGCCAATGCAGATACTCCCACCACAGCGTAGGGAATCAGCAGCAGGTATGAGACCTGTGATAGGAATTGTATTATCAGCAAATCTCTATACATCGCTTCTGTATTTTGCAGACCATTGTATGGGAGGCCATGTAAAATGCCTTGTGCCTGTGGAGGGAAGAGTGGGAAAGAATAACTGGTACCTAAGTACTCGCTTCAGAAGTTGAGCAAATGAATATGAAGTTTTTAAAAGTTACTGACATTTCTCTCTATGGTGGTTTCTACTCCTGAGTAAAGCTCTACTCTGCCCCTGACCACCGTTCATCCTCACCCCTGTGTCGGGCTGGGCGGGACAGGGAGGGTAACCTCATGGCAAGCACCAGGCTGCCAGAGGATCCCTGGGAAGGGATCCTGGAAACTACAGACCAGGAAGTTTGCCATCCATCCTTGCTAATGGCAGTAGGGTCTAAAAAAACAAAGTCACTGTAGACAGGGATAAACACAGTCTGTTGGGAACAAGGCAGCATGGCTTCTGCAGAGAGAAATCCTGCCTCACCAGACCACCACAGTCTTCAGACTGCATCAGTAAAGATGGAGAATGGGTCCAGCAGACACTGAACAGTTTAATTTTGAAAAAGCTTTTGGTGAAGTTCTACACCAAAAGTTATCAGAGAAATGAACTTGCCACAAGATAGGAGGAAAGAGTCTTAAAAATAGAAAATCGGAAGCAGAACATGAAGTAAAAAATAAGGCTTACGAGCCACTTTTCAGGGAGGAGAACAGGCATCAGCAGGGTTTCCCTGCTCAGGGATTGATGGTGGGACTGGCTCTACTCAACATTTTCCCTGAGTACCCGAAGAGGGGAGTGAACAGTGAAGTTCTCAAGTTTCTATGTCACACTAAGCTCTTTCAGGCAAGTAACTCTAGAAGGACTTCGTAAAATTGTGTGAGTGGCAATGGGTCCATAAGCAGATACTAGCAGCATTAGGCAGTGGTGAGCCTCTAACATCCAAATCCAACAGCTGGGGACGGACAGAGAATACAGAGAGGATGGGCCACAGGACGTGACCATGCTCACCTGCTCTCTGTAGCTAGCACTGCCTCCTGCCACTGTTGGAGACAGACTCAGGATGGACCCTTGGTCTGGTGCAGCAGTTAATGTCTTAGGTTCTTAAACATGCTTCTGCATACTACCCAAAGATGCTTCTTAGTTTCAGTGCTCACTCTGATGGGGTGATGCCCAGCCTGGCACTAAGCTTGGGATGTAAAACCCAAGGAGTCCAATTGCTTGTGTCCCCAGAGCTAGTACTGCCTGCCTCCGTCCGTATCTTCCTAGTAGCTGACCTGCTGGTACACTAAATATAAAACCCTTCAAGGACCACAGGACAGTTAAAGAGAGAAGGAAACAGACTGCAGATGCGCTTTCTCACATGTGCACTCTCTCTCACTTCCTCCTTCATCATTAGCAGCCCTTAAGGAGTAAAGGTCTGTGCAAAAACAACAAACACTTGACTGGAAATCCCTGATGTCACCTCCTCACCTTTCCTTGGACTTCTCTGGGGTTTGGAGAATGTTCTTTCAAGGTGCACGATCACTCAGCTTTCCATTCTTCCTCTTCAATCTGGTGGTGCAGGCATATCCATCCCTGTGCTGCAGAAAGGCCCGTCCCTTCTAAAGGCAGGGCTCACCTATGCTTGGTCCTTCCTCTCTTCTACCCATGTCCTCTACAGACCGGGCCTCAGAGCAGGTGACTGGTAGGTCAGTGTCTCAGCCTGCCAGCTCCACAGCCATGCTTTTGGTATCCAGAAAAGGCCTGACTCAGTTCCAAAATACAGTCTGCCCTCAGCCATGACAGAGCTATCTTAGTCCATGTCGAAAGTCACTGTCAGAAATACCATTGATGAAACAAAGCCGAGTCCCTGCAGCCGGCAAGGCAGATGCCCTTCAACTGCTGCAGCCTCAAGTGATAAGGTTCTGCCCTGCAGCACTGAATTAAGGGCTGAGGGGAATTAAAGTCAAGAAAACATGAGTTAGCAGCTTGTGTAGTCTGCCAGCCCTCTGTGCTGTGTGGTTTCTGCAGTGATAGGTAAAAGGTAAATTCTCTGTGTCTCCCAGCTCCTCCTGCTTTGGGTTGTATCCCAAAGCCCTTCCTGCATTACATCCCATTTCCAAGGCCCAGATGCACAATCTCAGTGGTTCCTGAGCTGACTTTACTGAGAGGGAGGACTGATGAGTGCAGCCCGAGGAGAGACCTCTGCTACCACTTAGAGGAGCTGCATCCCGGCTCCCCCTCCCCCAGTCCCTTCAACACCACCCACACAGCAATCCATCAGCATCACCCATGGAGCATCTGGGGGCAACATGTAATTAGGAATGATGCTGTCTGCCATTTAGAGACATACTACTACACAGAAAAGCTGGTGAAAGTAATACCCACCGACAGACATACCTTACAGCGTGCATCAAACTCCAATGGAGAAAGGTAATGGAAAGAGAAGGATGAAGGCAGTAGCTTTAAAACAAAGCAGTCATTCAAAGACATGCCCAGAATGATCGTGATTAAGTTGTCTGATAAAACAGTTTATTTGAAACAACAGATGAATTCTGTAGAATAAGAACACTCCACCTTGCTGGGTAAACAGAGCTGCATTTGCACTGTGATCCCTTTACTGGGACACAGACCAGCAGAAATGGTGTAGGCACCCACATGCTGCATTTCCTATGCGCAGGACGTCGCGGGGCCCACGGTGTTTTCCTCTCCTCTTGAAGTCTTTCACTGCAAAAGATCTTCTTTGAGATTTTCCATACATCTCATAATGTGTGGAGCTCATCTCAAGCATGCCTACTCCTCAGTTTGGGAATGTTTCTTTTCAATAATTTCTTATTTTTAATCTCTGCCTTAATTTTTTTAAAGTTTTTTTTTTTTAAATAGGTTGTGCTTGTCAAAACATGAAGCATTTAATACAGAGACATGTGTATTTGCTTTCCAAGTGTACATCAGCCTATGGTCACAGCAAAAAGCAGTTCTTTGGGAGAAGCTGTAACAATTCTGCCAGGACTCAGTAACTTCCTTTGGAAAAAGCAAAGTCAAACAAAAGGAGCATGAAGTATAGCAAACAATGTGTGGAGTGGTAATTCAGAAGGGCTAAAGATGTGAAAAGTAATTAGCTAAATAAACAGAACCACAGGACAAATTATTTAAACACATCATAACCTGGAAGCAAGGAACAGAGGGAGTACCCGAGGGCTGGAAAAGCATTGAGAAGGCACCAAAGCAGATATTTCTGCATCTCTCCCATGATCCTAGTCATGTAGGAGCAATGTGCATCAATGGACATTTGAGTTAAAACAAATGCACTAATTTGAAAAAAAAGAAGAAAAAGATAAGTAAGATGAAGGAAATCCAGCAAAAAGTAACTGAACCGCTATTTTGTTCAGCAGGAGAAAGGGGAGGGAGCAAATGGACCCGCTGCCCACCCAGAGCACAACGACATGGCAACAGAAGACAGTGAAGACCTCCAGAACTGTGCTTTTGGTGCTATGGAAAATGCTCTTCTAATTAGAAGGTTTTTAGCTGCTTTATGATGTAAGATCAAATCTCTCTGTTGCTTTGTTCTTTCACTTGGTGTGTTAATCTGCAGCAGCAGAACTGAGGGCAGTTAAACACGATGGAATTTATATCAGGCTTAGAAACTGTACTTGCTGCCTACAGTCTCCCTGCAGAACGGCTTCAAATTACATCGCACTTGCGTGAAGTTGCAGTTTTGTCATCTAACCATTCCACCAGTCCAGAGCACATCACGGGAGCTGCGCTGCTGTCATCTGACTGCCATATGCCAGGGAACCTGCCTTGAGTGCACAGTCACCCTCAAATCAAAAGGTTTGCCTGGCTGAGGGTTTGCAGGACCAGCTCCCCAGGCAAGCAGGACAGCCTGTTTGCAGCAGTGGTTAACTGACACCCATCTTGGATGTATTCTTCACGTGCCTACCACCCTGGGGCTCCAGCACACCAGCGCTGCGTTTCATTCACCTGCAACAGACTGCAATGACCGTTCAGCTGAAGTTTTATCAGCTCACGGTGATAAATCTCTCTGATACATCCCTGATAAAGATGTAATTTCAAAATTACATCTTACTTCTGTGGATTTTTTTCAGTTCCTTCAAACAGCTATTGCTAGGGTTTTTCACGCTCTGATCCTGACGGGTAACTTAGCTGTGTATAAAAGGATCTCTAGCTCCGGTCCTTTGGAATACTCAGGTTGAGGGGAAGGGGGAGGTATATCCCTCCTTCCAGTAATTTTCATTAAGATTACAGAAAATTACTTGTGGTCTCCAAGGAGCAGGAAAAATCCAGATTTCAGATTGCTTTTGTAGTTCTGTGTCCTTCCTTTAGGTGTGCGATGATGTAATTCTGTCTGTTTTCACACAGAAGGAATTCAGCTGAGTGCACATTTTATTATAACTCCAGATGATGTTCAAGAGGATGAAAAACTCATTTTTCTCAGGTGGTCAGATAAAAGTTGCAGTAAACGGGCATCTCTCATCTATATTACGCAGAGGAACTCCCAATTGTTTATAAAGCAGTTTCAAAGATGCTTAAAAAAAGAAACATAAAATGCAAAAAATTTCAATTATTTTTTAATCTCTTAAGAACAGCCAGTCAGTGCTATAAAACAGCTGCTAAACCATTCTTCTATTGTAAATTAAACCAAAATTTTACCAAGCATTCTCATTGCACAACTACACGAGTATAAACAGAAAAATCAGCTTTTTCAAAGACTTGGAGGAGGAAATTAAGATTCTTGACCTCATGATTATTCCACTCAAGGGCAAAACTTTTAACAGATTTTGTAACTAATAGATCATATCTCTTATGAAAAAAAAAATAAAATCATAATCTAAACTGCAGCTCCCCAGCTCAGAGAGATAGCCAAGTTTCACACACTTGCTGTTGGACAGGGTGATGTACCATAGGCATAGCTACAGCTTCTGAAATGGCAGCTTCTTTAAAAAAATCATTTTCTTCACTGTAACCAAGGGAATTACCACCCCAAAAAAAATGAATTAAGGTCAGCTACACCTCGATGACCTCAGTAAACAGTAGTAACACTTCACTTCATAGCAGGTATCAACTTCATGGCACTAACGAATGCCACCCCTGGGCACCCTGAGGAGGTGGAAGTCCTCCCCGTGCCAGGCCCAACCAGGTGAGCTTGGAGCCCTGCTGCTGAACGGACATGGGATGCAGGAGGGGAAGAGGCATCTATAATTCTTTTCGGCCCTGTGGGTATATGCTTATGCTGTACTCTGCTTTTTCCAGGGCAGTGTGGGCTCTTAATCCACACAATTAAGGACAGACCGATTTCAGCTCCATCTCTCTGGCTATGACAGCACACAAGCTGCACAGGCACCAGGCCTGCCCTCCTCGAACCCTGCCCAGCCTCCCACTGCGGCAGTTCCCTATGTCAGGTGTGCTTTGGAGTGGCAGAAAGCAAGTTAAACTGCTTACAGAATTGCTGGAGTTATTCTCCTTTCTGTTCCCATAAACAAAAACGTCTGTAGGAATCATGATCCTATGCTAGGCTGACATCAGCAGCACTGCCCCTCTGTCACTGACAGATGCAACTGCAGAGACAAAAGCCCCAAGGCCAACTCAGCGATGGCCACAGCACAGGTGTTACTCTTGAAAGGAGATAGAAACCCTGAAGGTTCCTTACATGGTGATTTCCCAAAGCAGGTAAACACCTGCAACACCAGTATGTTACAGACTCTTCTATTTCCCCCTTCTGTCTCATGCCCTGCACAGCAATACACGGTATGCACCATTCCCCAAAAGCTCTACAAAGATTTTCCTACCACTGCCTCATTTGAAGCACTATTGGGAAAGGAAACAAGGAAGTCATTTTATCACTTCTGCTTTCTTTCCAGCAAGAAGCAGAGCTGTTCAGAGCACAAAGGAGTACAGGTGATACAGATCCAGTGCCTGATTCTCACCACAAGGGAAATCACATCCATGCTGCTGACCCTAATGGAAATTAGCCCATAAAGCTGGCATTAGTGAGCAGAGGACCTGCCAATGTCCTGCTCGCTGTCCTCCAGCCACTGAAGATGCTTTACAGAGGACAGCATGGTGAAAACAAAGACAGAAATCATTAAGATTACATTTTGTTTTGACCATGCTTGCAAGTGTGTATGTGTGTACAGGGAGGGGTTACATCAAGAGCAGAGCAGACTAAACCAGGGAGCAGTTCTTTCCAAATTTTATACATTGCTTGAGTCATAAAAAATTAACTTTGCCCAACTCTGTAAACTCCCTTCCCTCTTTCTTCATATTCACTCTTGTATATCCATCATTTTTGATCCTCTACTGATTTCTATTGTCGGGGCTTATTTTCTGTGACTTGAGAAGCTGAAATTACACTATATATCTTTGTAGCTCATTGAACTAACCAGCATTTATTTTAATTTAGTAAGGAAACATTTGGCTGGGTGTGACCAAATAAATAGTGTCTAAACCAACACAAATATTCTTTGCACAAGCCTATAAACCTGTCTCATAGCTCTAATGATATTGCAAGTCAATGAAGCTTCAGTGTTCTCATTAACATGATTCTATCAGACCTCTGTGTTGCATATTATTCATTTTTAACAATAGATTGTAATATAATTTATAGTGCTGTGGGGCAACAAAGGCTTAATCCTGGTAATAACCCAACCTTTTAGGTTGATAATGACTTGAACACTGACCTAGTATTAAAAGGTAAATATGTTTAGAGGCCAATTAAACCTAATTATAAACAGAACAACAAGGGATAAAACACATCACTAGTCTGCATCAGTGAAGACAAAACTTTCTTGAGACCAAACGGCACAAATCTTATCACAAGAATATGAAGAGTTTTGCTGCTGATTTTGACATAATAATAAATAATCAAGAACTTTGTTTTAAAGACATTGAAGGACATTAATACACCTCCCCAATTTAATTTTTGTTGTAAAAGGAACAAAATATAGTACAGAGAAAGTCAACCTAGAGGTAGGAACAAGCATACTTTTAGTGAAGAAAAAGCAAGCCTTCAAAATTTCTGTGGAAATCTGTTAAGATGATGACATTAAGACACTCACAATGTTCCTTTCCAGAGCTTGCTGATGGAAGATAATGAGCACAACCAGTTTATGCTACAGACAGCAGACAGTGGTCTTCAGTGCTTTGCTGAGCACTGGGCAAGCCTTGTGATGGAACCTCTGGGCAAGGAAGGAACACAAACACCTACAAAACGTGTTTAAGCCAAGTAAGAGTAACTTCTTGTGAAAAGCAGCACAGTACCATTTCCTGGCTTTAAAAGGCACTCATCACCAAAATATGCTTTAGTATTGCTTATATGTATTTTCTAATTCAATCTTTTGTACAGTATCTAGAAATACAGTACAGCGGTAATAACATAATTAGTATTTTCACTAGCTAAATTATAGAGCTGACTGCAGAATACAGCATAGGAGCATCAATATTAATAGTTAAGTATTATACAAAAATGACATCAATAGTTTTAGTATAGTCATGAGAGACACTGTAATTTCCTCTTTCTCCAAGATCCCTTCAAATTGTGTCAGGTGAGGAAACTCACAAAATCCACTGGCTTTCAGTTCAACTCAAATTGTAAAAATCAGTGTCTCAAAGATTTCTTAGGTATATTTATGTATGTTCTTATACAATTTTCCTTCCTGAATAAGGTATTAGTTATAAAGAACTTAAGTTCTGCTGCATCTCACATGAATTGAATTTTCCCAGTACTTCTGCAAGTTAACAAAGGAGTATAATGGGTACGTCACAGCCAAAGATGACGATACACTGAGATTTGTAATAATTATCCAAGACCAGAAAAGCAATCCTATGTCTGTGCACAAAGTTGAAGCACTGGCTTTGCAATCCAGTGCTCATCCGGATTTCCTTTCTACCCTGGTTGCATAGTGAGATCTATAACAGTCAAGGTACTGGGCACCAAGCAGCCATTAAGAAAGATACTGAGGCAAGTATTCCTTCACAGCTTCCTCACCCGAAGGGACAACAGCCAGCCAGTCCTACATGCCCACAAATCAGAGGACTCCCATTTATACCAGAAGCTGAAGGCTATCCCATAGCATCCTCCATGCCTAAAAAAACTCCGTTTTGGCCAAGCTGTTTCCCTAGACCAAACCAAGAACACTGAGGATCTACCCACACTCCATCCACTTCCTAATTACAGTAACTTTACGCTCTACTTCACAAAATGAGATTAATTTCTTCCTTCACCACTTCCATTCAGCTCCTTCAACATTTTGTTCGCTTGTTAAGATGCAGATCTCCAGCAGATTGATCACTTCAGATGAGACAAAGCAATCCCTTGCTAAATCCCTCTGGAAATGCAGAACATATTATATGCACAAGAGTTGAACTCCTTGAATTTCCCCTTTTCAGATCCTCTTGGTTTCCAGTCATTCAGATAAAGAATGGAGCTTTTGTAGGCCAGTTAATCCATCCACTGAATGAAATATGGTAAAGTTTTACACATCCACATGTTCTTTCAAGGCCCTGGTTTACATCTGTAGATGTAATAATAGCTGCAGTAATGTAGACAAAACTCATGACTCGGGCCCCCAGAGAAGATCTTTAAAGACTTGGGTTGAAAAGTCCCAGTGCTGCAAGTCAAAGGAACTGGAAAAATGATTTAAGGGCTGTCTCCGCTTACATTTATTTCTGCCAAAGCACTGGCTTAATTTTCTTTGTGTCTTAATAAGCCACCTCTGTGAGAGGGACTCTTGCTTGAAATGCTCAGAAGTAGGCACTGTTGAGTGGTAAACAAACATCCAAAGGTGGTGTCAGGCTCAAGCTGCAAAATGAGCCTGTTCTTCATCTTCTCTAGCATCACAGTCCCAAACTAGCATGAAAACAGCATTTATAGAATGAATTAAAATGCAAATCTACATTTTATTCTATGAAATTGAGACAAATGACACACACTTGAAGCCTGCCAGAGTAGCAATTACAAATATTAATATAGTTTTAGATGATGACTTAAGCCAAACGAGAGGATGGAATAGAAACACTATGTACATCAGAACTCATGAAAAAAGCAACTCTTGCCCTAGCGCTGTAAGCCTAATTCACAAACCAGCAGTAATTCTGTTGTAAAGGGCTCACAGTGCCTTGTGCAGGCACTCCTGGGAAGCCTCCAGCCACAGGGACTATGTACAGTGCAAGGAAGCAGCCTGCCAGCAAAGGAGAGCCGAGGGAGTCTCCAGTGTATGTGGGAGAAGACTGCACTGCCACGGCCTAACAGGATGTGGCATCGTCCGGAAGAGTCCTGCGACAAGAGGCCTAACAGCCGCTGGCCTAGGACAGAACTGCCTAGCTGGTGTAGAGTTGTATTTATGCTAGGTCTGATTTAGACAGTGTTCTGCACAATCAGATCGCTTTGAAGATTTGCCTTGTGCAATCATTTCCTTTGTCAGGAATCAGAAAAAGACTGTGAAAAGACTGTGAACAAATTGTTTAGGCATTGAAATTTAACCCTGTGGAATCCTTACAGTGTAACACAGTGTGACACAGCAGGAGCACATTTGTCAGGGGACTGAAGCCTCTTTGCTCTCTCTACACAAAACATATACATTAGCACTGTGTGGTGTGGGTGTGCTCCCAAGCACACGATGCAGCTACGGGTGTGCAGGTCCATGCCTACCCTGCCTCCCTTCTGCACTGCAATTGCACTCAGCCTTCTGCCCCATTTCCATTCCATTATGGAAAATAAAGGCTTCAGATCCTTCAGGACTATCTGGAGGCCCTTTTATCGCATTTTCTTTTAAAGACTGTAAAAGATTTTATTTTTAAATATCCATAATGCAAGTGATAGAATTATCGAGTATTACAACAGACTTTTTAACAGACATAACATTTTTCCACTAGTGTCCTAGCATCAATAATGTCAGCGTATAAACTCCAAAATCAAAAAGGCATTTGGTAGAAGCTAATCAGTTCCAAGACTTTTCACTGTGATGTGGGCTAAGGAAAGAACCCAGCTCGTGTGGTTTCTATACCAGCATTCATGACACTAACAAGTTCCACCTCAGGCTCCACACAGCAAGGTACTGCACATCCCCTGCTCCTCCTGAAAAGCAGAGCTAAGAGCACCAAGTACCTCACAGCAAGAGCACAGCCCTCTGTAAAATTAAACACAAGATAGCCCATCAATGTCCTCATGAACTGTTGAAAAATATGCTGACGAGAATAAAAGAAAACAGTCATTTGGAATTTGGCAGAGAAAAGCAACTCTAAATCGTTTCCAACTGCAATAAGTCTTTGCTCCTGTTTTACAAGTAATAGAAGGGGCTATCCCTGTTTTATAAACTCATTCAGTTAATATGTTTAAGAAAGTAGACAAGTTTCTCTCCTGTGGAGGTTTTCAAATATTGTCTTTCCTTGTGGCTGTCAGTATTTCAACATCCCTTTCCAGGAACACTGTTTATTACTCTTTCAGGAAAAAAACCAAAACACAAAACCAACCACAACTCAGAAACTGCTGCATAAGAGGAAAAGAACAATGGTTAGGAAAACAAAAAGTGGTAAATGAGAATTATGTATTAGGAAATACTATAGGGTTGTATGCTGCTCCCTGCTGCTGCAGTACACCAGAGGAGTAAGCGTGAGTACAGAACGTAATTTCACTCTACATAAAAAGGCAAAAATATTTCCAGGATGTTCTACAGCCAGACAAGAGCTCATACCTCCAATAACCTCCACATCAATGTGATCTGCAACTTCAAGACCAAGTTCCAAGTGTGTTTTAACTCAATTCTGCAGCAATTCCAGCTCTTGAAAAGTGTACAGCAGCCTTAGACCTATCATTCAAATCAGTGGTACTCTAGTATTCTCAGGTTTCCTCTGAATGTGCTCAGAACTTTGCTAACTGTTCCTGCGGCCAGGCAATTCTCCTCTCTTCTGAGCCACACAAATTTGTTCTGACCCAAATGGAGCTGAACCTCCCAGACTCCTTCCCATTGTGCCCGCAACAGTTCTAAGTTCACTCTGTCCTTTCCAAGAGGTGGGATGGTGCACACACCAGTGTATTTCTCCTTCCTTCCACAGAGAATCCTACCTTAATTAGGAGGACTTCTGCAGAAAATGTGTTATCTACTATGTCAGAACTACCACACTATCATGTCATGCAGAATTTACCCCTTTATTCATCATCAGATCTGACTGTTTCTTTGATTAGCAGCTACTAACATATTTGGAGCTGCAAAATTGCATCACTTTACTTTCTGGAAGGTAGAAGTAGGAGATAATCTCAGTGCAGAATGGATTCCATAATTAGAAAAAGCACAGGGGCCAGCTTTTTCCCCCTCATCAAGCTTGGGAAGCTCTAAACAATATGCAAAGGCAAAAGGGGAAAATGGTTACAGTATTGAGAGGGCTAAAATTTGAATGAGATAATAACAAACCTTTCTTGTGGAAGGAAAAGGAAATGACTGATTCTAAAAAGGCTTCTGTGATAAATCATCACCCCTACATGAAATTCCATTCAAATATGTTGCAGTATCTTGTAGTAATGTTAGAGAAAAACAAGAGAGAACAAAAACTTTGCAGAAAATAAGTTTATAGAGAACAAAATATAGCTTGCTGGAATTGCTGAGCTCTTTCAGTAGTTCAAACAGTCGAAGAAGATTTCAGAATCAAACAAGAGTTTCAACAGCTGTATTTGTGTTACAGTCATAAAGGCATAAATGTGAAATACAGCTCTAATAAAAAATTGAAGTTTATGAAACTGGATGGTAGTTTTCCACCCTTTCCAGAAGTGTCTCAGAATATCCAGGGGAATAATACCTGAAAGAGAAACATTTCGTTTGTGCATTAGACTACAAGGCGTGTTCTGTGCTCAGTAACGAAACACTATTCATATTTCTATTGATCAGGAAAAACCTCCTAGCATTAAACACTGGTCAAGGAACTCTACACTCTGCTACAATGTTTTAAGAGCCTGTTTTTCAACTTAAACTATCATTTATATTTGGAAGTTGAGTTTCAAAATTAACTTTAGCTTCTTTTAGGGCATTATTCTTAGATTCAGCAGCCACAAGCATTGTCTTTACTGAGAAATGTAGAAGTTAACTTCTTTTGAAATTATGGCCTGAGTTTACACAGAACTTGAGGCTGCCAGATGACAATAGTCTACTGCTGATGGCCAAACATAAGCACACATCCCAAAGCTACTGTGAAGCCTACATCAATGAGATAGACTTTGATTCTGGAACAAAAAAATTAATCACAATGACCTTCTGTGTCTAGTGCCAACTCAAGGATGGAGATTATCATTATTGTCCTGCTGCCATTCAGCTCCTTTTCCACAATGGATAAACTACATGCTTCCAATATGCAAGCACCACCAAAGCTGCATTTAGTTCTTGTTTGCCAGGTTAAGAGTATCTGAAATTTATTACTGTGTTATTCTAAAAACATACATCTCAGTATATTTCTGAGTTTGCAGTCATGTAAATTGCAATCTCTGAGCCCTGAAAGCTTTAACTATAAAGAAAGAGGAACAGATTTTTTTGAGGGAAGATTCATTTACCTTGCTGATTTTCATTTTCTGGATGGTATCTGCATAATGTAACCCTTTTTAAAACTACTATTTGTTCTCTGATTGTAAAGCCAACTTTTCAATGCATTATTATACTCAGTCTGCAAACAGCCTAAAATAACAGGTCTCCAGCACAAACCCAGAACTGGAGTCTGTTGCAGCAGCTGTGCCTTGGGCAGCAGAACCAACATCAGGCAGTAGCACAAAGAAGCAAGCAGGAGATGCACGAAGGGGCCCTTTTCTTTATTACATCCCAGCCTACATGAGTAACCTCGTTCATTTACAGGGAAAACAATAGCTGTAACAAAACCCCATTAATTATACCCAGAAAAGTGTAAGCAAATGTCCTCTTTCGCTCTGAAATATTAATATTTGTAACTGCAGAATAAAGTTTCTTTATGATTTTCCTTTATCCATTTGACAGCCACTGCCTTTTCCTTGTGGAGCCAAGCAGGGCTTCGTTTTGTAGCTACTATTAGCTGAAGAACTCTGTTGCTATAATTAAAATTGATGATGCAGATTTTCAGAGCCTGTAGAGGGAGTACACGAGTACAACATCCTTTTGATGTGTTGATGGAGTGAAGGACTGGTAAATGGATATCTAGAATCTAGGAGGGCATTTCTCTCATTATTACAATTTAGGATGGTGACATTTTGACTGTAAGCTATTTAATAGTGTTTCTGTATTCATTAAGGGCAAAGTTCAACTTGGTGCAGACAGCTGGTGTATGGTCCTTTTATATAACACTTAAGCCTTATGATGAGTCTCGGGGAGGAAGGGCAGCTGTGGGCAGAGCAACTGTGCAGGAGAGCCTCTGGACCCTCTGTACATCAGAGAAGTTTCAAAGGAACCTCTGAAAACACTGGTTCAGACAGGCGCTTAGGGAAGTCAAGGATGCAAGCAAAGATTCACCAGTACCTGTAGTTTGGAGCCTGAGCAATCCATAAATAAGTTACTAAGATAAACTAAACTTCCCACAGACATTTATTAATATGACAGTGGTTGAGCTGAAGCCTCAGAGTTTGTCTACTGGGATTGACTTTTCTTCCCCAGTTTCCTGTGAGAGCCTGATTATTTGGCCTTTGTTTACAGACAAAGAAATCTGATCCCAAGAACAATCAGAAAAAATAAAGTGTTCAAAAGTATGTGTCCAATGGTTGTGTTAGCACTGGGCTGTTAACAAAATATTTTGTTGTTTTATTAATAAACAAAATTCATGTAGAAGTTAGTATTTTAAATCCTTGTTTTGCATTGTTCCTGGAAAAAACATGAACAATGTTGTAAGTATGAATTTTTTAAATATCATTTTCCCTACCTTACTACTTCCTCTGGATAGCAATTGTTAATAGTGTTGATGTATTCCTGAAGAAGTGACCCAGATTCTGCTTTTATTTCTTGAACCTTTTTAAGTCCACCAGATGTTACAAAGAGACGACGTGCCTTACTGTCATGTGGTAACACCTACACACAGAAAAGTACATTAAAAAAAAAAAAAAAGCCAAAACATTTTCTTTTGTGCTACTAGGCTCAAATATCACTTAGCTGTTTTTAATTCAGAGGACAAATAAAATGGAACACATCAGAGGTACAACATCTGTAATGACTTCTGTATTTTAACACAGTTGTACAGGAGAAAAAAATTCATAAACCAGCCCCTTATGGTTATAACATAATTTAACATGTACTTTAATACATAACACATATAAAAATATTAAATTGAATATTTATCTTGATGTAAATAATATTTCTTGAATTATTCCTACAGAGGCGGTATGATTGTGGAGATTAAATAGATAATAAAACCAGAACACTAACATGGAATAACAACAGCATCTGTTCCACTTAAACCAAGTTATTCAGGTCCTTAATGTCAATTCCCACAGTTTAATTGTAAAGCAGAATTTTATATCATTATAATGACCTAGTATAGATTACTGCATGAAAACAATACTGAGAATTGTTGCAAGTGAACAATGCAGCCTTGAAGCCTTACATGCTACTATTAAATTCCTAGATATTAAAATCCTACAACACACTGTGTAGCCATGGAAGCCTTTTACAAACACACACACAAAGCAAAAATGTGAAGTTTCTGCAGCCAAAGGGGATGAGAAGCAGAAATGATCAGACAATACATTCTGCACTCCCTGAGTGATGCCAATATGCAGCTCTGTCCAGAGGACAGGAGGGAGGGAGGGAGGGAGGGAGGGAAGTGGGGGCTGGGCTGGGTGAGGGAGAATGACAGTGTGTAGTCCATAGGCCCACAGGGCTGCAATAATATTTAAAAAAAAGAGAAAAGATAATGCAAGATATCAGATGCATCTGCAAAATGGATGGGTTTAAAACCAACTCTGAGAGTTACATACTATGGGGGCAAAAGCATTTTGTAAGCCTTCACACTGGTCAGACAAATCAAGCCATAAATTTCACTGTTATCTCAGTGTAAAACAAGAGCCTTAGAGGAGGAAAGGATTGTCTAAAAGTATGAAGGAAAAGAAGGATGAAATTTCTGCCATTCGTATAGGAAAACAGCCTTCATTTCTCTGGTCCCTCTAGGTTGTACAAAATCAACTGACAGGTAAAGAAAAAACAGGGGAGCACAGAGACTTCTCCCTATTATATGCCTCATGGAAGTGTCAGGAACAACTGTGATTGTTTCATTGTGGGAACTGAAAAGACGTCTGTTTCCACATATCTCCCACAGCAAGAACTGCCAAGGAGGAACTAGCAAGGAGACAGGATGTGGCCCTTCCCTGCCTTCCTCCTCCCCACTGTGACTCCCAGGCTGGATAAAACAGCAGAAAACTCTGTTGGAAGAGGCCCTGAAGACAGACAGCACCTCTGAGACAACAGTCCCTTCCCCCAGTCCAAACTGAGGTAGCACAGAATTGCACAGACCCTGGAAACGATAAAGCCAACATGACACAGTCCAGCACCGAGAACGGATAGCATCCCACTCCGAAGCACAGCTCGGAAATAAGGCTTTTACTGTGCTATAAATAAGCCCACAGAAGTAATACACCACTGCTCTAAGAATAGGAAATTCCCAAGCTATGGTACAGGAAAGCAAAATGCATTTACTGCAGAGAGCTTAATTTTAAATGTATACTTCAGAAAAGCAAATGCCAGACAAGTATAGTTTGCTTAATACAGTGTAGGAGAGGAAAAACAAAACAGCCAATACGAAGGGTACAAAGCCACTCAACAGCAAACACCATTCAAATCTATACACCGGGCAGCCAATTACTCTGTGCTCAGCTCCCAGCAGCTCCAGCCAGCGCACGGAAGCTGAAGGCACTGGATTCTGTGCAAATCTCCAATCTTTGTGCAGACTTAACATGAAGAAAGAGGAAACCTCAGCATGGCAATGCAATCAGGAATCTCCACTGCAAACAGTAGTGCTTCCAGATCCCCGATAACCAGAACAGAATATCAAGAGTGGTTTATTTGGCCTTTTCCAGAAAGAACATCACACCAAGAGAGGCTGGTACCCCCTGCTAACAGATTACACTGCAGAGTATTGTACAAAATAAAGCCTCTGGTTGAACAGGATTCCCAACAGCTAGTGAACACTGCAGACACCAGAAATCTCCTGATTAGTTAGCAATTACTTGAATAATTTGAAACATTTTTATTAAATTGTACCACTTTTTACATGTTGTGCTCAAATCAACAATGTAATTAACAACAGTTTCAAATTTTGAGAGGGATGAGAAAAGATTTGGGATTTTCACTTATTTAATTGAGGCTGAAAATTAATGAGGGTAAAGTGGTGAAGCCTTTATACTCTAGATTATTTTAAAATACCTGACTTAAGTCACTCCTGTACAGAGAGCTCGTACTTTATCTAAAACAGATGTGACTGGGATTTATGTGATACATTGGCTCAGTGAAAATATTTGCACATGAGTTAATATTCCACTTAATCTCAAGAGGCAAGGAAGAAAAAAAACCACCTTGCTTACAAGCAACTATTTTCCCAGTCTTAGGATGAATTATAGCAGGTTACAGATGAAACAGTATCCAGCTTTATCAGACAAAAGAACGGGATGCTCCAAACTGTTTCTGTGGGGGAAGCGTGAGGATCCTGAGAAAACAACTGAGACCTTTAGAGAGACTTCATCTTTGGAAAGATAGCTTCCTTGCTAAACAGAAAACAATTAACATGCTACCCATCAAGCAGAGCCTTTTCTTACCTTACTGAATTGCCCAACAATATATTTCATAATATTGGGAGGAGCATCATGCAGCAATGGTTCAAGTGCTGGAAGATACGTGCATTTCTGAAGGATGTTCTTTAAGGCTTTTTTAGTCTATTGAAATGCAAAATAAAATTTCTCTAGTAAGACATCAGTGAAAACAACAATTCATTCGTGCTATATATCACTGAAGTCTGATCAAAAAAGCAAATTGATCAGACTTCTCAAAGAGCATTTTCTGAGTAAAAACTATGGTATCTATCAGGTCACTTAAGGAGGAATCAATTTTCTACTTAGATTTATTAAGCCTCAAAACCTACGGTGCATCATATTGTTATGTTACCTACAGTTGAAGTAATGGCAATTTTCCTTTGGCTGCAACGGAAGCAGGAATAGACCCTTTAAATAAAGTGAAGTACTGTAATATAATAAGAAAACTAAATCAAAACACATTTTAAAAGATTGTTTTTTAGAAGTGGCTTTACTGTGAGTCTTCTGGTCTGGGACAGCAAAGCGCACAGCCCTCCAGGCAGGGAGGGAAACAGTGACACAGTTGCACATCACTGCTCAGTTTCTGAAAACAGACTCAATGTTGATTGCCACAACCAGTAATAACCTTCTTGGGTAGGATCACAGGGACAGCTAATTTAACCTTGATATTATGGTGACACTGAAAATGTCTATACAAAGGTTATTTTACTGATATGGAATGTCATAGTTCAGCAGAATGTACAGGACCGTAGTACAACCTGGGAGAGCATATCCTGTCATGGTGTACTTTTCAGATGGTTCGCTTACTGCCATTCAAAAATACCCTCTACCAAACAGCAACTCTACTAGCTCCCACACAAGGAAGGCCCCAAGTATGAGCAACTGCATGTTTTCAAGAGCAGAGCTTTGAGTATTTGTTCTGGTTTTATTATAGTAATAATAATTTTAAGCAAATCTACTACAAGAACTATAATATTTTGTACAAAAGCTTATACTTAGAAAAAAAAGAGTAGATAATTAGAAATTACTCACAATAAATGATAGCACCTACGGGTATCATAGAATCATAGAATCATAGAATGGTCTGGGTTGGAAGGGACCCCATGGATCATAGAGCTCCACCCCCCCTGCCACAGGCAGGGCCACCAACCTCCAGGTCTGGATCTACACAAGGTTGCCCAGGGCCCCATCCAACCTGGCCTTGAACACTTCCAGGGACGGGGCATCCACTACTTCTCTGGGCAGCCTGTTCCAGCACCTCACCACTCTTTCTGTAAAAAACTTCCCCCTAATATCTAATCTAAACCTTCCCTCCTTTAGCTTTAGTCCATTCCCCCTTGTCCTGCCATTATCTACCCTTTTAAAAAGTTTAATCCCCTCCTGCTTATAAGCTCCCTTCAGGTACTGGAAGGCTGCAATGAGGTCCCCCCGCAGCCTTCTCTTCTCCAGGCTGAACAAGCCCAGCTCCCTCAGCCTTTCTTTGTAGGGCAGGTGCTCCAGCCCTCTAATCATCCTTGTGGCCCTCCTCTGAACCCTCTCCAACAGTTCCACATCTTTCTTGTATTGGTGGCCCCAGATCTGGATACAGTACTCCAGATGGGGCCTCACGAGGGCAGAGTAGAGAGGGACAATCACCTCCCTGTCCCTGCTGGCCACCCCTCTTCTAATGGAGCCCAGGATCCCATTGGCCTTGCGAGCTGCAAGAGCACACTGCTGGCTCATGTTAAGTCTCTCGTCCACCACAATCCCCAAGTCCTTCTCAGCAGGGCTACTCTCAAGAAGCTCTTCTCCCAGTCTGTATCTATGTCTGGGATTCTTCCGACCCAAGTGCAACACCTTACACTTGGCAGTGTTGAACCTCATTAGGTTCCCCCGGGCCCATCTTTCCAGCCTGTCAAAGTCCCTCTGGATGGCTTCTTTTCCTTTCCTTATATGCAACTCTGATCTAAACTGGGAAGAAAATGAGGAACTACAACGCTATGGCAGTACCATATGATTTAGTATGCATCCTATGCATCCTCATGAGGATGAGCCAGTCCTAACAAATCACACAGAACCTTCAGACACCCTACACCCAGGAAATCTGTGACTTGATGAACACCAACAAAAGCACATACCATTTTGTAGTTTTTATACCTGTTGATTACAACAAATATACTGCAGACGCCCAGAGAAGCTGTGGCTGCCCCTTCCCTGGCAGTGTTCAAAGCCAGGTTGGATGAGGCTTTGGGCAACCTGGTCTAGTGGAGGGTATACCTGCCCATGGTAGGAGAGGGTTGGAGCTAGATAATCTTTAAGGCCCCTTCACACTCAAGCCGTTCTATGAGTCTGTGATTCTATACTACAAATATACTTGCTTTCACTTGAAGATCTTCTGAACTGTGTGCATCCATATACATAGCAAGTAGTGTAGGTAGCACGTCTGCTACCGCAACAGCACGAGCATGCTCAGGAGTATGTCTTCCAACCTGTCCCAAGGCCCAAGCAGCTGCTGCCTTAATATGATCTTCATGTTCTTCCATCAAGCAGGCACACAGCGGTGGTATTCCCTGTAGCATTAATCAAAAGGGAAGGACAACTTGAAACAGGTACAGATTGTTAGAAAATGCTTCTGTATTTACACTCCTAAAATAAGCTGTAAGAGAATGCATGCTAGTGGTGTCATACTTTTACAACATCGGGACTAGCAAGAATTTTGAATAAATCTTAATAAATCTAGTTAGAGAGAAACAGATTCAATGTTCTAAGTTAGAAGGCAGTTTGGGCTAGCACAGGAATTTAAGGGATAGAAGGCATACACGACACAATTCAGGCTGTACTGAGAGTAAAGGCTTCATTTTTGTCAGGCGGAAAATAAAAGAATTTGAGTGTTTATGAATCTGTGAAAGCAGTTTAAGACCAGAAAAGTCTCAATCACTGGGTCTTTTCCTTTTTATTCACAGCAGTAAATTTCAACTTATCAACCTCTTCTTGATCCCAGTAGTTCATGTTTGACTCATCCAATCACCTCCAGAAAGGTTTCAACTCTTGATTTGAAGATATCAAGGGATGGAGAATACCTCACTCACATCCAGTGGTTACTTAAGTTCTTCTGGCTCAGGGTCACAGCCTTTATCTTTTCTCCACAGGATTATGGATCTACTTAGTAGCTGGTATTTCATGCCAGAATACTTCAGTAAGAATCGTTCCATGCTACATTTAAGTAAATTTAAAACCCCTAACTAGAAAACCTTTTTCTCCATGCCATGGATCATTTTTTAGTCTTTTCTCCACACTCTTCAGGGTTTTTTTTCCAAGATCCTTTTCAAATGCAGACAGCAGAACTATATGCACTAGTACAATAGATAGATCAACTTTTCCAATTATGCTTCATCTTCCACTCTTCAATACCACAGGGGACTGCACTGTCTTCGTCTTTTTTTAATTTTGTCCCTGCACTGTAGCAGAAGGCCACAATGAAGTGTTTGTCCAGCATGAGCCCAAAACAACTTTTTCAAAATTCATCCTTTCAGGATACAGTGCCATGGAATGGAGCTTTCACTTTACATCATAACATCATAGATACATAACTACGTGTGTTTATGCCACAGCCCATTTCTTTCAAATGGTTCCAGTTTACCAAGCCACATCCTCAGCACTATGTACCATTCCACAAGCTTAGTCTCCTCTGAAGCATTTTTTTAATGGGTTTAGGGGCTATTTATGTTTCTTTTATGGATAACTAATTAAAAAATATAGTTTCATCAGAGGTTGCACAAATCCCATTAAGTTATGGTAGCAACCATAAC
This sequence comes from Zapornia atra, assembly GCA_013400835.1. Taxonomy (NCBI): domain Eukaryota; kingdom Metazoa; phylum Chordata; class Aves; order Gruiformes; family Rallidae; genus Zapornia; species Zapornia atra. The sequence goes on along the minus strand of VZTU01002583.1, from coordinate 47,284 downwards.
TACTCTTCAAAAATTTATCAGTTAGGTACTTCTTTGTGAACTTAATCCTGGATTCATCCCACTGAACATTAAGCATCCAACAGCAGGAGCATATTTCCTCTAGGCACCCCTGAAAGTGGAGAGACAGAGACACATCCAGAGAAGGATCTCCAGAAAGGGCAAGGAAAAAGCGTCTCTTTTTTTAGTTTTCAAATGCAGAAGAGCATTTTTTGGATCACTGCTACCTTCCCTGCATAGTTATTGCTGTTACATTGTAGCAATTTCCATTTTTTAACTCACATTCCTACTAGAACACATTTCTGTTCCTCAATTTGTATTGTTCCGTTGTTTCCACTCACACAGTATATTTTAAATGACTGACATAGTGTGAAAATGGGCCAACAATGCTCAGTGAAATTACTTCCTTCCTCCTGTCATTAGTTAGCATTATGCACATCAGAATATTATGTCAGGCACTAATTTCACCTATTGTGAATACGGCAAATTCTCTCCCTTCTATGTTATTGCCCAGAATTTATTTAAACCTGAAAATGTATAGCTTCTCTCATTTGAAATGTCACTTGCACAACTGAATCAAACCATACCACATTAGAAACCGAAGTCTTTTAAGGTCTGAAGATTTCTGTTGCCAGACTACTCTAGCAGTACTAGCAGAGTCATGCTAGTGCAATGAAGAACGTGCCATTAAACATTCTTTCAAAGAGGGTTTTGATGTAGCCACAAATGTTCACTTAAAGAGGAAACAGACCATAGAAATTCGCTGACTTTCTCCGTACCCATGCAATTGCAACGCAAAGAAATCATGTACTGTTATACAAATGGATGTTCACAAACTAATGCAGGACATTTTATAACAGGTTCAACTTCATAAAGACACACTCTGGTCATGTTACCACATAATTTTAGCCACAGCAAGCAACAATATTAGGAGAAAGTGCAAGTATATAATTCTGTCACAAAACACATTCACTGCCTATGTGAATTTGTATCTCTTCCTCAGAATACCACTGAAGAATTATAGGAAGACAACAAAGTGATAGCTAACCTTGGAGACAATCACTGCCATTGACAGGTTCTCCGAATGAGCTGCTACGTAACCAAGCACCATGATGCCAGGCAGCCTGACAGTCCCTCTGCAGCTGCCAATACAATCAATCACAGCAGCGACTCCACCTGCATTTACTATAAGCTGTGAAAGCTGAAAAGATAAACAGGAGAGATTAGATACTGTAAGTATCAACAGGCACAAAGCACTACATTAGAAAACTCTTAAATGTATTGCTCCTGGTTTACAAAATAAAGCTGGAATAAAAGTGCTGTATCATACAGACTGCTGGGCACTCAGGGCAGCATCAAGCTCTCAGGAATGAAAGTGTTTCGCTACTCTGCTTTTGACTGACTTTATTGCAAGGAAATCAGGACTCCTAATGCTCTATAGCACGGAATGACATATTCTCAACTCCATTTGTATACACCAAGGAATCATGCAAATGACAGCCTAATACATTAATATCCTTGAAGATGCAGCCACTAAGCCACATAATATGGTGCCCACTCATTCCCAAGCCAACATCATATGTTCTGTGCAGGGACAGAGGGAAAGGTTCACTCCTCCTCTCACCTGCATATTCCAGGTAACCTCTGCAGCATAAGAGCCTTTGTGGATCCCCCTACTGAGGCATGATGCCAAACACAGCTATAATGGATGCACAAAACCGACACGGACTATGCCATTCTGTCCTGTTAGGGTATTTTGAGGGAGGTGTCCACAGAACACACTGGATGGGCAATGTAGTTTGCCCCAGAATGACAAATGATATGGCCTTGCTTATAAAGTATAATCACGTCCACAGTTTGTGATGCTTGCTGCATTTATTAAGTAACTAAGTTTCCTTCTTTCCAAAAGAAACTTCACTCGAGGGATAGCAGCAGTGTATGCATGGTATCAACAATGGATAGAATTTTAAATAATTTCATATTATTATTATTTTCTTCTTTTTTGTTAGGTATATCACATTTTTCCCAAAGATTCTGAAGAAACACATTCTTAGGAGTCAAAATCAAATTAACAAAAATTAGGCATGTGGATTTCTAATCCATCTGAATTATATAAACATAAAATCCACTGTTGCCTTAGAGCCTGTTAAAAGGGATTCATTTTTTCATGAAGCAGCCAAATGAAATTTCAAGTTATTACTTCGGAAAACCTGTTCACATGATCGTGAACTGCAGGCAGTGATGACCAAGTCCTACATCTAGGCACAGAGTCTTGCAGCTCCTGTACACACACGGTGCTGTAACCCTCAGGCCCCACTGCGAGTCCCCCAGATCCTGACCTGCACGTGAATTTTACAGCATACACAGGTAGAGAGTTGAGATCCAAAAGCCAAAACGCTCATGTGACTGCCACAGCCAGCTCCTCTAGAAATACCCTTTGCCAGCCTGCCTCTGCTGCAGTGGCTGTTGCTTGAACAGAGTTGCTCAGGGTTGGACAGAGACCACTGTCACTCTAAAGTCAGGAGTGGATTGTGACTTCCCACTGGGAGTCACCCAGATACTTCCTACTGCTCCTCTGGGGAGCTGCTAGAATGGCCAGTGTCCCTTGCACAAAGGATCCTGTGCTCGCAGCTCTTCTGACTTCTGAGTTTGGCCTCCAGCTTCCGACTCTAGTGCCTCCCCTTTGATAATGATAATTTATTCACTTTTTTGAGAAAGTGAAGTTGCATCACTCATGAGGTGCAGGAGAGAAAACAGGAAATGCAACAAGACTGCAACCTCTCATCACCACCAGCATAAAGACTAGCAGGCTGAAGAAGCAGCACAGTATTCTTTTTAAACTCTCCTCAGTTGTTAAGTTAGTACTGCAATTTTGAAATGGCTGTGCTTGTGGCACTAGGTATTCCACAAATCCGTTCCCTGTATTTCATTCCAGAGTCATCTTTACAGCCTTTTAATTATCTCTACAATCTAACAGATTAACATAGTTATAATTACTTGTTTATTTTGTATTGACTTTGCCAAATATCCCCACCTTCCTTTATCAATTACTGGCAAAACTGCTGCAAACACTGGGATTCAAATTACAAACTCAAGCTAATAAAAGAAACTACCATTAGTTTAATAATAACTAAGAGAACTTTTGACCTTCTTTGTCATTGGAAAAATAATTAAAATGTGATCCCAGCACCCCAGAAGATTTTTTTTAAAAGACACACACCATCTATTATTGTTACAGGATGATCTTGCCATTTATTAGCTGGTATCATGATTTCTGCAAGGCTTTTCTTATGATATTTTTAATATCTAGGACTGGCAATACTGTCAGCCTAAACTCCTTCTCTGCAAAGATATCTTATGGAATGAAGTAGCTAAGTATACATTATAGGATTCCCAGTTTCCTAACCCAATTCGTATTCAACACACATCTCATAATATCAGCAAGCATTTCCATATTTTTCCAATGAACGTGCCAAACAGCTATTTGCCCTCCCTTTCAAAAAGCAAATGACAGAATAATCCTGTATTTTATTTAAAGTGTAAAATCTAATGATATGACCTTGTATTTGCATTTTCAAGGTTTTACCTCAGGCGTATGCTTTGCTATCTCTCTAATTAAAGTTGCACCATTTTTCTTGACATATTCATCTGAGTCCTTCAGGCATGTGAGCACAACTGGGAAAATTTCTGCTTCAACCACCAACTCTGCAAGATCCACTGAATGCTTTGCTATTTGGCTTAGAGCTGACAGCACCTGACACTAGTAAATAAAAATTGTTATAAAATCAATAGTATACAAACATCCCACAACACACACTCCTCCTGCACACAAAAATCTATTGCATCAAGGAAAACAAAGCAGGATAGGGAAAACAATTACAGCTATTTTACAATTCACTGAGTCAATTCATGCACGAATATAATGGCACAGAACATTCGCTGGTTCATGAATAAAAGTTTCTCCTTTGTTTTATCCCATTCAAGCTTGCTATGTATGACTAAGGAATATATATATATATATATATATACACACACAATATTTAAAACAGTAATTAAAAATTTGGTGAAAGGCATAGAAAGTATCTTTATTTGCATCAGTTTGGTCTACCAGATCTTATATTAAAGAATTTTTATCCTGTTTGTGAAGTAGCTTTTTTGTAGTCTTCTGTTTCTGCTAGAATAAGACAGAAAAATGATATTAAGCTATTTTTTTCAATTAAACTCTCACAATTAAACCTTTGACCACAGCTATTCACATCAGATGGTACATTCTAAAATACAGTAGTGCATATATTAACTAGTTTATAGTATAATCTTAAGTATGCAAAACCTTTTTTGTAACTGAATTGTGCAAATTTTATCTATTAAAAAAAATCTCCTTCATTCTTCATATACTATATAATTCTAAAAAAAAAATCATGCTATTCACTTTAAACATTAGTTTAGCCGTCCCTCACAGAGCAGCAGTTTTTATCCAGCAGCTAAATCTGTGAATATGTTCAAAACTCTTTGTCACTAACTATGGAGTTACATTTTGTTAATGCCCAAAACAAGAGCTTCCTAAATAAATATGCAGATCAGTGTCTTTGGTTCAATATCAAGTAATGACTGGTATAATGGAGACTAAAAAAAAAAAAATATAATTTTTAAATGTACCTTCAGTTTAGCATCAGGGTTCAGGATCATCTGAGCTAAGTGAGCGATAGCTCCTGCATCCACTACTGTCTGTGCTAACTCTGGAGAATGCTTTGAAATATCACTGAGAGTTGAAGCAGCAATCCTTTTCAAAGCAATTTCTGGCTCCTGGATACAGAGCACTAAAAGAGGAACAGCTCCTGCATCCACCACAGCTTGTGACAGTTCTGTAGGTCCAAGGAAAGTAATTAAGTGAGTATGGGTGACTGACCCTTGTGCAAGCCATTTTTCACCCTGACAGATACAGCAAAGGAAAAAGGGGAGGGTGTAGTTCACTGTCTCGACATCTGCATTTCAAATCAGCCCTCCTGGTTTCATAAACCGTGTGGACCAATCCACAACTGAAAAGAATGCAGGTCAATAGATGGACCCCCATTTACATGCACACATTTGAGGTAGATTAGGCTGAAATGGTTTGTTATTCTGTTTTCTTTTTCTTTTTTTAAAGTAAGCAGATGTCAGCTGTTTAAACCCTGGCTATTCTACACTGATCAATAGGAAAGCATTTTATGCATGGCTAACAACAACACAGAAAGCCAAAGTACCAAAATTTTACCAACCACCTAATTAGAGAGCATTTTACCCTCTTTAAATGATAAGCAGATATTAGCATAGATCAAATGCCAAAAACAGAAATACAAAAAACATACATAAAAGATTTATCTTACATAAAAGATTGGAAAAATGGAACTTGCTGATCAAAACTAGGCTTTACTACCATACATAGGACAAAACAGAATTTATACTTTAATGACATGAAAATGTTATCATACACAATTATACAAATGAGAAATATCATCAGTGGGATATTGTGTGCCTGCGATTAGTACAATATCCTTAACTAACTGCACCTTAAATAAAAAAAAGAAAAGAAAAAAAAGAGCATATGATTAGCTGACATGGACAAAAATTACACTATTAGAAATTCATTAGCTCTTTCCATGTATGCAGCTTTAATCACAGTCCTAAAATAAGAATTACTGGTTATCAGAAGCAAAATTCATACTATAACCAAGCTGTGCTATTTTAAAATAGTGATGAAAAAGTGGTAAAAATCATGGGGGATTCAATAATCTATTAGGTTCTTGGTACAGTTTTGCTACACCTTATTATGCATATCCATTATTATCTTTAACATTTATCTTGACTTACAGTACCATGGCAACATATGGCTGTTGTATTTCAAGACTCTAACTTAGCTTTTGATTTATAGTCCATCCATAAAGAGATTTTCATACTAAGAAAAATATAGCATACTTCATTAAATATACATAGACTAATATAGTTTTTCATGAAATCTGTAAGTCATGTCATCATTACGTTGTTAATATCCAAATAATGTTCCTGACCAGATTGGTTTTCAATTAGTGAGTTATAGCCACTCCAATACATGTGATAAGCCAAATATTTACACTGTATGTTATTTTATGATACAATATTTTAAAGAAAGTATAAATATTGCCTCACAAAATTGTAATACATAATGGAGTAAATTTTAAACTAACACAAAATTAACCTTGTAAGGTTCACTTTTAAAATAGCTATTTGAATAAAAAGGTAGGGTGTGCATCCCTTAAATACACACAAATCAAAAGATTTCAACAAAACCCAAACACTGTATCTCCAGTTTTATAAACGTGAAATTAAATGTATCTGAAACATATCTGAAAACAAACCTGAAAACTACATAATCAATGTAAGTGGCATAAGCCACTTTCAGTACTTCATGGAAAAAAAGCCATTCTTGGTTTCTTCAAATGGTATTTTGATGCTGTAACACTGACCAAGTGGAAAACATCATGAACTACTGGACAACATTCCAGATTAATCCATCTGACTGTGTCTCAGAAGCAACTTCAGAGAAACCAACTCTATTACCTACAGTCTACTAGGAGAGACTAGTATCAGGAGAATCATGTCGAGAAAGACAGGATACTACTAGAAGAATGGGTTTCTTTGATGCCTTGTGAGCTGCAATCATAAAGTTCAAGTAGGGAGAGAAAGAGTAATATTCTCAGGTCACAGCCAGGACCAGGCATGCAAAAGTACCCATAAAAGTGACTTTAAACAAGCGAACTAAATCTGATTCAATTTCAATCAGCTCTTGCTGTTAGAAGTCCAATATCATTTATATACTGATGGTTATTGTTGGTCATGGCTAATTAAATGATTGTTCTTCGAGTGGTGTTTATAAGGTTCATGGCTAATAACTTACCACATGGAGGGCTGGACCATGTGTCAAAAGACAGATGAGCAGTAAACTGACTGTCAGAAAAACAGGAAAGCTGAGGCAGGGACAAAAGAAAATATAGATCTTACCATCACATTCCCCTGAAAACTCAGCCCCAAACTGCAGTTCTAAGTATTAGTGACTATGATAACTGTGTTGGTTGGGGATGGGTGGTGGTGTGTTTCTC
>VZTU01002583.1:19847-40134 GCA_013400835.1 Zapornia atra | reverse complement strand
AAAAAAAAAAAAAAAGCACAATTAACCTTCACACTCAGCAGAACATCTTTAATTCAGACTATACACCAAAGGATTCATGCAACTTTGATATCCAATTATAAAACACAGACAGAGGTAAAAAAGAAAAGCCCGAGAAATAGCTAAAGGAGAAAATATAGTTATCAAGATTTTTTTTTAAACAAATATTCAGTCAAAGATATTAAAAGTGACAGAACAAATTACAAAAGAGAATTTTCTAAACACTATGCCAAGATTTCATTATAAGGGCAAAGACAAGACCAATGGCTGAAGAGGAGAAATACAACAGATAAAAACTAACTTATGAACCTTGTTTACTTCCACAGAAAATTATGAAAACCCTGGGCCTGGAATTTCAGTTCAGTGTACAGCTCAAGGAACCTGTCCAACTGCACAGTGATAAAGTAGAAGTAGGACTTCTCCCTATGTGAGCAAAAGTAGGAAATATTATCCCATGCATTCTCAGAGACAAGAGAACTAAGACTCAAAACCCACCATAGTTGGTGTTTTTCCAGAACAATATAAGGAAGATCTTGGCGAAAAAAGATACTGCAAGCATGAAGACAGACTGACATACAGATAGAAGAAAGACTTATGAAGATAGACTGATAAAGAAAGACCTTGGAGTTTAAGATGTCACCAGTTCAACTAGAAGTTGTACTAGGATAGTACTGATTTGTCTCAATACAAAAGTATTCATCAGGGACTAAGAAATTAATTCAAAGTAAATTGAGGCCAAGTCATGAATTCATGTGATCATGAAGAGTGGAAATTAAACAGAGAGTCAATAAGATCCTGACTACATACCCACTGAAATCAATGGGAAGTCTTACAGGATTCATCTAGACTGGTTTAAATTGTTACAAAAAAAAGAAATCCATACTAACATAAACATGTTGGCAATAATAGTATGAATAAAAAGAAGATTAGGGAGAAAAGATGAAGGTAAGACTGCAAATGTGGCAGCCCAGAGACAAAAATACAACTCTGAACAGATGTCACATGTGCATAGTGGAGCTGCAGCAAGAACTTACTTTGCTTGGAAGCAAATGGAAGTTTCAGTCCAGACCAGGATTCTCAGACCCTGCAATGGTGGCAGGTGTGTCCACAGGAAATAACAGGTTTTGACCAAAACCACCACTAATACCGTACTTTTTTTGAGGACTGTGTGATCATGTAGTGACCACATAGGAAGACTCTAATCCCCACGAGCGCAAAGGCTGCACAAAATCACAGGTTTATGCAGAGTGCTACAACCACAGTGCTAAAGATTCCACTGGAACCAGTGGGAAAACCTTCCACCACAAGAAGGTTGGATGTCATTAATTACAGGGCAACCTTAGCTCCTGGAATAAGGCAAAGTTACTGCTAAACTCAGATCACTGAGGAGCTGAGCAACCAGGTTTAACCTTGTAGCTGACCCTGCTTTGAGGAAGAAGCTGGACTAGAGACCTCCCAAGATCCCTTCCAAGCTGAACTATCCCATGGTCCCAAGAGTACCACTGTATGACAGAAAATGAACATAACTCTGCTCTCAGCAATATGTTTGAGTATTGTTTAGGTTTGTTTTCCTACCAATTTACAAGATGCTGAAGCAGGTAAGAGACAATTAATAAATTACACCTTTTATGTAGGCAAAGCAAATGGAAAGCTAAGTTATTTACATATCTCAAACATAAGAATTTTGCCTTTTAAAAGTAACAGAATATGGTATAAGTAAAAATTTACAAAATATTTTTTACGGACCTGATGGTGTTTGGAATGTGTTACAGTTCTTTCCAAAGACAACTCTTCTAGAATGAATGGCAAAATTACAGCACACTGATTTGTATACTTTGGAGTAAGAGCAGCATCTGAAATTCAGCTCAAAGGGATCTACAAGAAAGGGCAAAACTGCAAGAGCTGCTCCCTGGCAAGATTTCTAGTATCTAGACATCTGTCTTGACCTAAAATCTCACAGGCCTTCTGGAGACATCTGTTCACAGAACAACTGCATTTTAAGAGGTTGTTGTATGAAGACAGTAGGGAACTTGCTAACCAGAGAATGTTTTCATCAGGGAACAGGAGGGAAAAAAAAAAGCTTGATTTCTCAAAATGTAAATCTTTTCATGGGAACACACAGCATAGTTCCTGGAGAGCAGCTTTACCAGGTCATGGATGGAATTTCTGATTAAAAGCAGAAAGATCCTCCCATTATAAACAGTTATCACCGAATGCTGGGAGCCTTTGCTTGCATTCAGGGAGACAGAGGTTCACATCCTGCCTAAGACAGATCAGGAGTTTAATCTGTCTCCCACATATATCCCAGACATATGCCCTAATTACTGAACTTTTCTTGCTGGGGTAAATAAGCCTCCCTACCCCCCCAAGTCTTTTCAGGAGAGAAAAAAAATAAAACCTTGTCTTAATGGTGTCCCAGTTTGGAACTGAAACAATTTTTGAAACTGAAAAACCTTTCGTGGGTGGGGAAAACCATTTCACAGCCAACTCTATTTTTAGAGTTTAAGCTGCAATGTGTGTCCACAGTTAGTCAATGACAGAAAATCATAACTGCCAGATTTTGTCAACACAAGCATGTGAGTCTAATCCAGAGTTTCTTGAACAGTAAACACCAGATGTTGATAAGAACAGGTCCATCTATCTTCTTATCCCATCTTCAACAATATCCTGTTGCAAAGGCATGCTTGTAGGAGTGCAAGAAACATACCACGCACAGAGTGATCTTTCTTCAGTGTAACTCCTCTACTTTCAGTAATCATTTTAGATACTTCCTGTGACTGTGTTACAGAGAAAGGTAAATCCCCCAAACTGGCCGTAGCTGGGCAGAGGAAGAACAATTTTTTTCAGGTTTCTTTTTTATTTTGTTTGGGGTTGTTTGGTTAGGGTTTTTTTAAACTGATTGCATCTAGTGATCTGTCTATGTCCTCATGTTTGTAGCTTGGTAGCAATTTCAACCTAATTTCTGAAAATACTGTTCTTATTGCAGGTATAAAATGACATGAGACATGCACCATTCACTGTCAGCAAATAAATAATTCATAACCATGGAATAAAAATTTGCACAAGGAGTTTGTTGTCTTCCATACCCCACATCACCTCCATCTTCGCAGACAATGCCATCACAGAGTGAGCTGGATCACCCTAAAGATCAGCCAGCATTCATGCAGTGAATAGCATGAAGGGCAATTGAAGTGAGTCAATATTGATTTACTGACATAACAAAACTACAGAAATGTTTATGTTAAGAGTAACACAGACACACACTTACACTACACACATGTATACAAAGGAACACTTTCAAATAACACTTAAACGTCTTTCAGATGGAAGCAACCATTACTTTATACCAAGGTTGGGATTCATACTCACTGACCAAAATATCTTTAGCACACAGAGGTGCCCCTAGAATGAATTTGTTCCCCAGAAAAAGCAGTCTGTTAGGAAGGTGATGACAACTTTGGAGTCTCTCCCAGTAAGTTAAACCTCCCTCTAAGTAGGAAGGGGAAGTCCCCCGTGCCTTCTGCAATCCAACACTCCATATTGATTAAAAAAGGAAAAGAAGAAAATCATTTCCAAATTCAGTCTATATACATTTTAGAGCCAAAACCAAACATAAATGCATGAGTTAATGTTATGATCCCAGAGTAAATTTTGCTTTAAATGATATTAACACAAGCCATTTCTCCCTCCCTTTCCAGACAGCAGTTTTTTCCCCTCAATTCTTTGATGCACAGCTCTAAACTTTTACTTGTACTATATAAATAGCTGGTAAAAGAATTATCAACCACGTGGATCAGCTTTTAAATAGGAACATGACACTGCCAGTGAGTTATACAACTGCTTGTGAGACAGCAGGGAACTGCTTGATATCGGATTCCTAGGATCTATTCCTGACTCTCAGAGAAGAGTGTGGTCTACTGGCTAATGCTAACATAGTTACTGCAATGAATTTGGCAGGTTTATCCTTCAGGCACTGCTGTACACTGAATGAAGCTTGGCTCTGCTTAGGCTTCTCCACTTTACTATGTATATAAATTAAGAACTCATCTCTAGGAAAAGAAACTTTGTTCCATAGTAACAGTTCCTATTACATAGGATTAAGCTGAAAGATAACACATGTGAAACCTGTTACCTGAATTGTGCCGAGCAATATACCAAAGTGCCCAACATGCGGCTTCTTTGACTCCAGGGTCAAAATCTTCCAAGCAAATCACAAGCATTTCCAGTGCTCCACACTGAACTTCTGCCTGAGCTAGCTGTGGAGAATGTTTACCAATTGCTCTTAGCACAAATGCAGCTGCTTTCTTGTAGAAACGCTGCACAAATCAGAAAGGGGAAAAAAAAAAAAAAAAGAAAAAAAGCTTTTACTAAGATGAAGCAGTTCAAAGCACAATACAGTACAGACATGCAGAAATTAGACTTTTTTAGTAGCAGCAGTATCTCATGCAGATCCAAATCAGGACCACCAGACATCACAGGATGAACCTTACAGTCCTTCGAGACAGCTCATGATCTAAAATTTGCAGTAAGTGCATAAACAAACAGAAAAAATGAGAGGGCTAAGAGGATATGGGGAAAAGATAATAGTCTAGATAAGTCTGTTTGTTTAAATGAGCAGTGAATGGTAAGAGCTGCAAAAACAATAGCTCTTAACATATTTTGCCAGATTACACAGGTTATGCAGGGCAAGTTCCTAAAATAATTCTACCCATCTGTGACACTTGCAAGGTTTCACAATTTCCAATGTATACACCCTCACAAAATCTTTATGAGAAAACATTGTTTACATTTAGAAGCAGGAAACACAGGCATAGAGAACTAGACACAACAAAAGGGTTTAGGATCTGAGTCCTTAAATACCCAAGTAATGCTTAAACCCAAGGCTAAGATCCTGAAAACCCATCCCACCAAACATCCAACACTGGATGACCCTTGGTTTTGACCTGGCAGCCTGCAATTCTACTCCTGCATGTCCAGGAAAGCTCACTTTGATGGGACTAAGCAGCTTGGCTCCTCTGCTACGAGTTCAAGCAAAATCCAAGCACTCATCTCAGTTCTACCCATCTCCCTCAGTGCTGGACCAAATACATGTTTTGAGCATATATCTGCATATGTGTGCATATATATATATATATTAATAAACAAAATGCATGATGCTGTGCACATCATGGGGTTCCACATAAACTACAGTGGTGGTTGTGGTTTATTCTAAAAGCACAGTTGAAGTATTCTCCCAAGAAGTCATATTTCAGTCTCTTTCTTGGGATGTGGAAACTGAAGGTTAAATTTCTTCCCTGGTTTTACAGTTCAAAAAAAGTTAAAGCACTCTGTCCGCAGACAACTGTGTCAGGAGACAGTCAACTCTCTATTGAAGCCACTGTGCAGCACCAAGTGCAAGATTCATTGGGACACAAATCATCTGCTGCTATGCCCACGTACCCAGAGTGTGCTTTCCAGCCTGGCAATTGACAGATCAGCCATACAGACTGGAGGGCTTGCTCTCTGTGTGCCCACTGGCTTTAATCCAAATACAAGATGCCTGATTCTCCCCTCCTCTGCACAAGGAGCCTGGGCACTTCAGTGCTCACTTCCAACTATAAAGGTACCCAGAACTTTAACAATACAAAGCCCACATCCCTTTTGGATCAAGTCCAGAGTAACAAAGAACCACGTGAGCATTTTGTGCATCCTGTGAGGTACCCAAACACCTTTGAAAGTCTGATCTAAACCACTAAGGTATGGCAACAGAGGAGTATCTGCAGTGGCTCCGCAGGAAATAAAAGGGAAACAGGCCTACTCCCTGGCCCCGAAGCAACACAGCATACCATGTCCAAGCCACCAAAACTCCCCTTTCCCCAAAGCACAATGACCTCATCTACGTCACTGGAAACCGTCCCTGCCTCGTGCTACCCCCTAAATTGTGCCCAGGCATTGCTGAGGTGTTTGGTGTTTGGCGTTGACTATAAGCATATAGGAGAGCACGTCTTCTTCCAGTGCTCAAACACATGCCCTGACCCTGCTTAGTTTACCAGTACTGATTGCTTTATGCCAAAAATCCAGTCTTCCAAGTTAAAGCCTACAAGCAGGTACATTAAACATAATCTACAAGTAAAGCACTAAACTAAACATCATTTAGGGGAACATAAGTTAAGGGGAACAGTACAGACAAATGCTCAAATTCCTAGTTAATGCAAGTTACTCCAAGTTTTGTCAAACTCAATGGAGCTATAGTTGTTTACACCAGTCTATGCCTGAGCAGATATGGATATGTTATGTCTGTTAAGTAATTATGCTCCTGGCAAAGAAAAACACTCCTTTGTTTTTATTATCCAAACCACATTTATTTACAAACAAACCGTATTCCCAGGCAGTCAGAAAACACTGTAAAACTACATTCTGCTCACTTTAATTGACAAAACATTGATCTGGAATGTGACCCTGTAACTGTTCTCCACAAATCAACAGAAACAGTATTTATTGTGTGCTCAAAGAATCTTCTCCTTAAATATAGATGTCGATACACAAAGAGTGAATAGAATGGAAACGTATCTGGGTTGGGTTGGTTTTTTTTCTTTTGCCTATGGGAAGTAACAAACTGCATGCATTGCTAAACTCTGCATGAACTGGATAATGAGTTTCCTTCACTTGCCCTCAGTCACCAAAGCATAGTAGGCTTTCCATGACCTCACACTAATCTTGCTGCTGCCCCAAGTGATTCTGAATTACAGCCATCTCGATGTAACGACAGCACGGGCAGTAACATGGAAGAGATAAATCAAGGGACCCAAGCTAATTTAGTGAGGGCTTTGAGTTATAGCAGGGGGTGGTTTCCAACTCAAAAAATAGAAGATAAAAAGTTTTGTTCTTCTTCCCTTAAAAATAAAATAACCAAAATGGTTGTAAATTTGTCTAACTAAAACCTTGATTCTTTCCGTACTATATCAGAATCTTGACATCAAGGTTTTTCTTTAGCTTTTTTTTTTAATTGTATGCACAAAAAATACAGTGTGTACCTATTTCTGTTTTCTTCAAAAGACTGAAAATAGTTTTCTAAATTATATTTCCATTGAAATCTTACTTCTACTAAACCTAATAAATCAAAACACAACCTAACTGTGGCTGTGATACAAATGCACTTAACTCTCAGCACTTCACCCCAACCCGCCAGTTATTAGGAACCTTATTTGAAAGTATTTCTGTAACCTAGGTTAGGATCACTGGAAAACTAAAGCTAGAATATATGCAAAACCTGAAGAAAAAATGTTAAGAAGAGAGGAAAACAGATCACTAGGTTTATTTGTATTGCAGTAGTAACAATACTTTTTTGTTGTGGACTTTTTTTGACAAATAAAAAGATGAAAACCTTTCAGTGTATTTTCCTGTGTCAGGTTGTATTTCCCATGCTACAGATTTCCAAAAAGGCTATGTTTGGAGATATTAAATATTTCATTGCAGAAGTTCTGGGTTTTTTACATATATTTTACAAGTGTTTGGTATCATCAACAATTCCTAGTCAATTATTACTACAGATTGAAAATTGCCTCATTTTTAAAGAGGGAGTTTTTATAAAGCATCACTCAACATTTCAAAAACACAGCAGCACCACAAATAGATTGTTTTATAGTGCACTAAAAGGTAAGACACTACTTTAAAGTCAAGCTTATTAAAAATCAAACTTAGGCACAGTGATCTCTCGGGAGTTCACACATACATGCTGCCTCTGACTTCAGTACATTTGTTGCTGTATTAGAATAACAACAAATAGCTGATACAGAAAGATTTCTCTTTCCCTGTGCAACAGTTAAAAAAAACCCCAAATGATTACTTAAGAAAACAATGATGCCTTACATTCTGCTCAGACAATGAGCACATGAGATGTGGAAGAATGTCTCCCTTCACGACTGCCTCTGCCAGGTCACTGTTGTAATTGGCAAGTCTCCCGAGAGCCAAAGCAGCAGTCTGTTGAATAGTTGGGACAACATCCAGCAAAAGAGGTCTCAGCAAAGACATTACACCTGAGTTACACAGGGAAGAGAAAAGCCCATTTGGTAAGCAGAATTTTTCTAAATATTTGCCTTCATTCATAAAAAGCCTATGAAATTACTCTTCCAGATAATAAGAACTGGTAGGAAATCCAGGTGTTCCACTGAAATGAAGTTTTCACTTGGACAGCACTGTTGATGCACAGCAGTGTTTCTGCCCATTTCTTGTAGGTACAAAACACCTCTGAAATATAGAAAAGTCACATATAGAAATAAGCTATATTCAAGCATCTATAAAATACACATGTTAAAGTATACACAATCAAATAAAGCATATTCAAACATATATAAAATACATGTGTTAAAGCATGCACAGGAAACTCCATCTGGAGGTCCTGGAGAGCTGATGTTGGCACATCACTCATTCAGCATGCCAGAAGAACCTCTACATTGAATTACACCAAATTACATTTCATCTATCATAAGCAAAGAATAATTTGGAGACCAATATCCATAATACATTACACTCCAGAGAGAAGAGTTGAAGATTATCTTATGTTATTATTTACAATGTGTTTTCACTGATGAATCTGCAGTGTATCAGTTAAACATGAAAGAATACAAGAGTCCATTCTCTAAGGTGTGTTACAACACACACTGAAATTATAGGCAAGGTAAGTAGTCGTGACATGAACAATTAGCAGTTACAGCCTAAGAAAGGCTTTGCATGGATACATGTCTGGCTAAAAATAGGAACAAACTTCCCATTTTTGCAATAGAATAAAGCAACATGCCAGGTTAGAAGGGACCTTTAAAGGTCTTCTAGTCCAACCTTCCTGCAGCAAGCAGGGACACCTTTAACTAGATCAGATTGCTCAGAGCTTCAAGCCTGACCTTCAATGCCTCCAGGGATGGGGCCTCCACCACCTCACTGGGCAACCTGTTCGTGTTTCACCAATCTCATAGTGAAGAGCTTTTTCCTAATGTCTAACCTAAACCTATCCTGCTCTACTTTAAAACCACTGCCCCTTGTCCTATAGCTACATGCCCTTAAAACAGTCCCTCCCCAGCTTTCCTGTAGGCCTCTTCAGGTACTGTAAAGGCTACTATAAGGTCTCCCAGGAGCCTTATCTTCTCCAGACTGAATCCCAATTCTCTCATCCTGTCTTCAGAGGGGAGGTTTTCTAGGCCAGAGATCGTCCTTGTGGCCCTCCTCTGGAGCTGCTCCAAGAGATCCATGTCCTCCTTGTGCTGAGTAAGCCAGAGCTGGACACAGTAGTCCAGGCGGGGTCTCACCAGAGCAGAGTGGAGGGGGAGAATCACCTCTCGACCTGCTGGCCACTCTTCTTTTGATGCAACCCAGAATTTGATTGGCCTCCTGGGCTGCGAGTAGTGCACATTGTTGGATCATGTCCAGCTTTTTGTTCACCAGTACCCTCAAGTCCTTTTCCGCAGGGCTGCTCTCCATCACATCATCCCCCAGCCTGTATTAGTAGTAGAGGAGGAGCAGGGGAGGGAGGAGGTCACAATGCAGTGACCTGCACTGGAGTTCTGCAGGTTTCTGTGCTGGGACACATGCCATTCAGTATTCATCTATGATCTGGAACAGCATGAAGAGAGGTGAGACTTTGCTGGTGACTTAAAGTTATTCAAGGTAGTATTGGTGAGGGAAAATGGTAAAGAAAATGCCAAGTGAGATGGAACACCCACATATAGGGAACCGAATCCCAACCTCACATATGTGGTGATGGACCACAAATCGATCATAGCACCCAGGAGAAAATATCTCAATATTGAACAGTTCCATGGAGATACAGGCTCACTGCTCAGTAGCAGAGAAGAAACTTTACCCACAGAGTGCTCAGGATTATTTGGAAAGGAACAGAGGCTAAAGCACAGATCTGTATAAATCTATCCTATGTTTAATAACCTCCCCCAGAGCAGAACTGGAAAAGGTTCAGTCAAAGGCAACAAGGATGATCAAAGATGACACTCTATATGTAGAAGATTTTCCTACAGTTAATCTATGACTCTTCAATAGGGATATAAATGAGATTCACATGGTTACATAAAAAATATTATTTGTAAAGTCTGGGAAAGGAAAATTATTTCTATTGTGGTTTTTCAAGAGTGTTGTCTCTTTACCAGCCAACTGCATGAATTAATACTTCTGAGCTTTACACCTCAGCCAGAAAGCAACGCTCTCAAGATGCAGTAGCGCTGCAACAAAACACCAGACACTCAGAGCTACAGTCAGAATCCCCATATCAGCTGTCTCAGTTCTTTCTCTAACATTTTTTGCTAAGAAACATAAAAGATTTAGTTGGGTGACTGTGGAGGAAAGCAGGACTTCCCTTCTCATGAGCTCATGTAAGTTATAAACACTGAACAAAGGTCATTAGATCCAACAGTCCCACAACAGTGGAATGACACCATGGTACACCATTATAAGGAAAAGCTGAGGACCTTAAAGCAAGGAATAGTCCAAAGGGATGAAAGCTATAACAGGTTACATCCATGATGTCTAATAGCTCTACAGAAGCACTAAAAATGGCTTTATAACATGTATTAATTAAATATGTACATGTAGAACGTATGGGTATAGGCCTGTAGCATATCTGGGGCCTGCTTGCACTTCTGTCAAGACCACCAGGAGCTGGAAGAGGTGTGTACCAACAGACAAAAGCTAGATCCTCTGGTATTGCAAGATCAACATAAATTCGTTTAGTGCTTTGCAGAAATCACTACTTTAGAATATGGTCATCATATTGACATTTCACAAACTCTTCCAGATAGCAGCTGTGGTCTATTAGCAATTTATGTTTCATATCAAAATGCACTAAGTACTTCATGTGACAAAACTAAAACCAGAAACACAAGTGAGCTGAGGCTAACCCCATATATCATCTATAGTAAGTTCTCTTCTAGCAAGTCACGGCCACCCTCTATGTGAGAACATTTCCTTGTCGTTTCTAACACCAGTTGCATGGTTAAACAGTGGCTGAAGTTCTTAAGGTGACTTCATGCTGTTCTGATTCTACACTGAAAGTATTTCAGTAAAGCGAGAACAGTTAGAAGCAGGACACTTGTATTTAGTGTATAGATACTACATTTGAGCCTTTAAGTTGAGATAATATAAACCCAAGATTTTATATAAAGAGAAACAATTTTATTTAAAAAGTTTTATTGATGTAAAATACACAGTTAGAAGTGGCTGGGGAAAAAAAAGGAAAAAGGAAAAGAAAAAAAAAAGTGCCTCACTGCGCAATGCCCTGACCCTCAAAAAGCCAAGAGCCAGATGAGTGGTACACTCAAGCAGGATGTGGCAGACCATTCAACTCTGGCCACGGCCTCAAAATCCAGTCAAATTTAACAAGACTAGAACTGCTTTACCCAGCAGGAACCCGTGAGCGAGATCCAGGCCACATGACATGTTTCTGGCCTGCATGACATACCCAGACACCACAAAACGTAAAACCACATTTAAGAAAGTGTGCCTATGCATATGCTTCACGTTGTCCCAAATATGAGATTTGTATCGCTTGTATATTCAAGATTAGCTGATATAGATTTCCCTTTCAGAACAGGCTAAAAAGCCTTGAGTTTGAAAATGCTTCTGAGCAGCATGCCTCCCCACAACCACTACTATTCTGTTGTAGTATAAACCATGTAGAGGTTGGTGATAACGTTTAAGTGTCAGCCCAAAACATTCTACCACAGATTATTTTAGCTGATGAAACTGAAGGTGAGGAAAGAGATGAAAAGTGAAATGAGAGTAACTGAAAAGACACAAGATGCTAAAGCAGGGTTGAAAAAAAGACTGAATGAATGGAAAATGTTTAGAAACAACAGAAACTGTGCTGATCTTCAAGGAAAAATTATTTTTCCAAATTGATGTCTGTATGTGAGAAAAGATGGTGGACAAATAATTATCACGACAAGAGCTTTGGTGGAACAAATTTTTTTAAAAAATCAATTCCTGCTGCTGTACAAACCTTATATTGACATGAAATTAACTGAGAAGTGAGAGAAGTACACAGGCATAATCTAGGCCTATACATTGAACATAATTAAAAGCTTCTATCTCTACTTCCCACCTTCCCTAAAAAGTTTCTTTCTCTGCATCAAGACACTATCCATCATCTCTGACTCTTCTGCAACAGCAACCACTTAAGTTTTCACCATTGTCGTGATTTTTACATCTTCAGTAAATTGAGTATTTTTCTCTTTACAGCACTTAGAAAAAATAAGCAATTGATTCTATGAGTGTGAAAACAACTGCTTAGAGATTACATGGTCTTCACTGAAACATCCCTAGGAGAACCAAGATGTCCACTTTTCCTTCTATGACTGCTGAAGATAGTGCTAGGAAGGACAGATGTGCCCAACACAGGAGGAGGCCTTTCTGTCCAACCCAGCTCCTTCTCCCTGAGACAGAGGAGCTCAAACACAACTATTTGATCCCTTAACTTCTTTTGACTGTACTGTCTAGAGCAAAGTCTGCCCCTCTTCTCCAAAGAGGTGCAAGCCAGGATTCCTGTTAGCATTTTGAATTACATTCAAATTGCTCTAACATTATCATAAGGCAGGGAAATAGGCAAGAACCTTCCAAGAACTTCCTTTTACCTCTACTATTCACTTGAGTGAACAGGGCCATAGAGAGCAGGGAGTAGCCACAGTGTCTTGCTGCCGAAAACTTTAGAAGTCTTTGGTGGTCTTCTAAGTAAGTCTCTTGTGACAGAAGTAGGAAATTTATTAACTCTAATTCAAAGGCAGCAACACAGAAAGTAAACTACAGAATAAGGCATTTAGACCATTGGACTAGATTTGTTTTGGATGAGTTCCCACTAGCAACTCAGAAACAGAGTTGCAGAGAATTACTGCCAAATATTCTCTCTTGCATCATGGAACCTTGGCTGACCTTGGGCAAGGAACGATTCCCCTTTCTATCCTCACTTTCCCACTCAGGTTTCTTTCAAAGAATGACACACTTTAGAAGCTGAATCACCTTTATACACACTTCTCAAGTCGAGCTGTGTGCACAGGCCTGATGCACTTTCTTTCAGCGAGCAAGTGCTGGCTGCTGCCTATCTGGATTTAAAAAACAAACAAACAAAAAAAACCCTGCCTAACAACAAAAAAAACCCAACCCACAACACCAAAAACACAAAAAGCCCCACAACAAAACAAAGCACTCAGGACAGCAGCAGGTTCCAAGTTTTTTCATTCCAAGTTTCTGTAGCCAGACAGTCACTATTCTGGAGATAGCAATCTTCATTTGGTCGTTTTGATTTCTTGAGAAAAACCACCTGGAAGTCAGGCAGAATCTCTCTACCCTCCTCCTGCCCCTGCCAAACCCTTGTCAAACTTCAATACTCACCAGTCAGAGAAATGTCACTCTACATTTCAATTTCTGTCCATTTTCAAACCTGAAGATGATCCCTCCTACCCTAATATCCTTCCTTAAAACCAAATTTTAATTCTGTTTTAAAATATAAATGTGGAAGAAAGTCATTCTATGCTAGTGTTGTTTCTGGACATTCATATCCTGAAGATACTCCAATTTCTGCTTTGGATCAAAGAAAACGCCATCTTCTCTATTTTTTGGTGTGCTACCTGTTACACTAAGAACGTTCACCCAGCTAATATTAGCACTCATGTATCACTCTTTCATCATATCGCCCTGATTTTTCAGAGTTCCTTATGGCAAATTCAGCAGATCTAACAAGGAAATAAATGGAAATTTATTTCTGCCTCACCCCAGCTCCCTATCTTCAACTACCCTTTCCTAGAAGCAGTGTAAGCAGCAAGTTTTAAGTAGGAGACATAAAACAAAGTTCCCAGAAGAATAGTGAGATGGAGAACTTTCACACTCACTTGCCTTGACACGACCTCTTCCAGAGATGATGCAGTACACACATCTCAAGTACATAGTCCTCAAGGGTGACTCACCCGAGAAAGGACTCCTCACTGCGACAGTTCCATGCACAACACAACTACAATCCTTCAAATATCAAAGGGAACATAAATACAGTTTGGAAACAGAGACTCTGGGTAATCAAGTAATTCGTAAAGCAATTACCGAATGGCGTGGGACATAATGCAGATTCAGTTTGACAGCACAGCTGGAGATTTCTGAAGGATCGAGGAGCAGTGAGTTTCTCCTCCTTAAAAGCTGATCTGGATGATAATTTTTCCAGACCCTGTTTCTGCATTAATGGAGCTGAACTAATCCTGTTTTGAGAGGACCGGGTTTCTGAAAATGCCCCTCACAGGGCAACTTACTGGCCACAACTCAATCCTTCAGAGACACACAAAAACCAAGGTGGTCACAAAGAGTGGCTTCTTTTTAATGGCCACTTGCTGAGACTGAAGTTCCTAAAAAATTCTGGCTTTGAAATTTTACTTGCCAATCTCTTCCAAACAGGGCTGGTGGGTGAGAAGAGGAGGAACGCCAGAGCAGCTGAGCTTTCAGCTGACTGAGTTACAGTTCTCCAGCTTCAGCTGCATTTACTTTCTCCTTCTCTGTCATCTTACTGGTACTTTCCTTAACACATAACCTCCTTCTTCCCTTCATCAGGCACCACCACATCATCAAGCTGCTCTCCTCACTTGATCTAGTACAACTCCAAAGATAACCTTTTGCCTTTCACGGTACATTGCATTCTTCACTCCCACTTCTCATCCCACCAAAGCTCAGCTTTTAACTCAAAATGAAAATAATTTTTATATATATAAAAGGGTACGTATATCCTTCAAAAGAGAGAGTACATAAACTAGCTATATGGGGGTATTGGAGTACATCCATGCATATCCACTTGGAGGGTCCAGGTAGGGCAAGAACACAAATACTTTAATGGAGCAGCTCCTTTTCTGCACAGCTGACTCGCCAGCCACCCTCCCTACACATCCTGTGCTCCCAGTAGGCTTTCTACTAAGCACCGTGCTATCAGACCTCATTCTTTAAAACATGGAATTACATCCTGAAACCCCTTCCCAGAGTTTGATCCTCCTTACACAGGACCAAGCGTCCAACTGTACATTTAAAATACATATACCAGGGAGAGAAGTTGAGAAAAGCATGAGCAAAATAAGCCCCTGTCACTGGATGCAGAAAATAAATTTGAACAGCCTTTTCTCAAAACTAAAGACTTCTAAAGCCACTGCAAAGATTAGGAAATACAGCTTTTAAAACCTGCTGTCAGTGGAATAGTTCTGGAGCTGGAACAGAACTAATACTCACGACATCATCCTTTACCTGCATAAAAAAAAAGACAATGAAGTAGGGGAAGATCTGACATACCACAAGGGTTTGTGATGTAGCCCTAGTCTGAACAGACAAGCCCTGCCCTCAAGCTATAGACTCTTTCCAGCAAGACTGTGAGGAACAGAAACCAGAGAAGATGCCCAGAGCAAAAGAGGAGGAGAGGACTTGGTCCTGGAGTATGGCTTGTATGCTGGAGCAGGAAGGCCTCAGAAACAGCTCGGTACCAGGCAGAATGGAAAGGACACCAGGGCTCAGGGTTGTGGGCTGATGGAGTGGCAGTACAGATGGAAGAGATTCACTGGGAGAGGTTCTTCCTTTACATTGACATTTTGGAATTTTCCTGGAACCCTGCAGACTGGCCAGAAAGTAGGTAAAGGCACAGGAACAGAAGCTGAAGTTATCTGCCCTAGGTGATAAAAAGGCCCCAGCAGCAATGAGAAGGCCACTTAGGTGTGCAGGGTCCCAGCACATGCAGTCCCATGACAACATACAGCTTCAAATTTATTTTTCCATGTTTCAGGCTCAGCTGTCCCTGTGATTTCCACAGCCATTATGGCTAACCATGTGATCAGTGCCAAGAAAGGGGTTAAAGAGCTGATCTTATAATATCTTTATAGTCAGAGGGGAAATTGCTAAGCTAAACAGTTTCTTAATCCAAATGATATCCTTAAATAATTTACAAATTAAGAGTAACAATCCCATCACTACGAGCTCTAATGTAAAATAAATAAAATTTAATTCATATTATGAGATAATACAAAAAATGAATACCCAGAAGTAATTCCAGTCCTATTCTGATATGTTTATTAACGCTGAATTGTAAATACCTTTTTGGGAAAAAAAATTATCAAAACTAAATGCTGTTTCAACGGGACTATTTATTTACAGAGTGCTGCGCTTCACAAGGCAGATAAAGGAAGAAGAATTAGGCCCTCAGTGACTACCACTCTTGGAAACATACTGAAACCAGTTCAGGTTTTCTCCTACATTTTCTGAAAGACAGAAAGCTGCCTAAATCTCACAGCAAGAGAGAGCGCTCCAGTTCACCTGCCATTTGAATAGAAAATGGTCTCCTCATAGGATTTGGAAGGATGTTGGAAGGATGGGGGCAGGGGGAGTGTGGACCTCAAGAATGAGTTTCAGTACCAAACTTCCTGAGCTGTAGCTGTCAAATTAACAGATTTATCTTAAATATGTTTAAAACCATTACTATCAAAGTAGCTTCTCCTATTAGTCAGCAGCTCTCCAGAAATGAGATTGGATAAATTAATAATCTGTCATTGTTCCAAGTGTATATTTACTAAATGGAAAAAGTTAAGGAGATTTTTTTTCCCAAGTGTCCATTAATTAAATATTCAAAACACAAATCCTGCAATTATGATTCACAGCAGTACGAGCAACCTTATCAAAGCCAATCACAGAGTTGGACAACACACAGGAATGTGTCCTGACAAAGGGATTTCTCTGATCATTCCTTATACTTCCCCACCACCAGAAAGCTGCTGAACTCACAGGCACTAACTCCCCAGAACATTCCTGACTAGGAGAGAGGCAGTGCCTTGTAAAAGTGTCAAACTCCAGGGCCAGATTCCAGTTCCCTGGTTACAACTGCCTTTGGGATCTCTGCTTAGTGGGAAAGGCAGCTCTGGAGGCCTCAGAAGAGGGATGCCCTGGGAAAAAGTGAGTTTCTTGTTGGTCCTCTCTGGCCTTCTTTCCAGTTTGCCATTTCTCCTCACAGGTCATATAACAGGATCTCAAGGCTTCTCGACAGCCAGGTCAGAGTAAGAAGCTCCCACCTCCGATCCTGGCTGCTTGCTTCCCCCTCCATGCTGCAGTCTGCCATCTCCTCATTTGCAACAATACCACAGAAGCAGGGCTTACAGTGTAGTAAAGAATTATTTTTTTAAAAAGGACAAAAACTCATTTTATGTGGGGGGAGGTTATAAAAACTACTTTATCATGTTTTGTTTAGGAGGAGGTTTTAAAACCTAGCGCATCCAGAAAAGGTCAAACCTAACAGCTATCATTTTAATTCTATACCTGCGAATCAGTTTTAAGGCACAGGCTAGGAAAGAAGAGGATTAAAATACTTGCAAGCCTCAGCCACTCAAATAAATTATAACAGGAAACAAGATATTTGCCGCTATTCCCCCTCCTTCCTAGCGTCTGAACAACTAAAGCCTCTGGAAAAGCAGTTCAGTACCAGAATGAACCAAGAGGAATGATAACTTACACAAATGTGCATTGCCACACGACTACCCCAGAGCTGGATCTCTGCAAAGTTAACCTTTAGACCAACACCAGCTGGGCTTCAAGGTTTCTGGCCTCTGAACCAATCATCTCTTCTGCACCAGCAACAAATCAGGTAATGAGGTGAAGCTACCAACCAGATTACATCAAATAATTACCATAAGAAGAAATACAACACAACTGAAGTTAGCTTAACGTTTTGTTTACTTTCTTAAAACAGCCACTTTCTGCATTTTTTAAAGCACTGATCTGTTAGAAGCCTGTCTGAATGGGATCTCTCTGTGAGCAGCTAAAACTAGAACTGTAAATGGACACAGAGCACAGAGGGACCTCTTCTTACAAGTAAGTTGTAAATTATCCCTGTGGCCAAGATGTCTCTTTGGTAAATGGAGATCATCTGTATAAACTAAAGCGGTGGCATTTACTCACTGTAAGATGGAAGGGAAAAAATAAAACCCAAGAGGCATGGCAAGGCAATACCAAAGGCCTGATGTCAACGTGTCGCTCCCAGAATCAAAGCAAATGTTTAACAAGAATTTAAGAGACAGTTTTTCAACAAAGCCATTTTAGTAGACAGTTGTAAATACAACAACCAAAAGTTGAATATATTTACACTGTGGGTTTATTTTTTGTTCGTTTGTTCCCATCGTATCTCAGAGAAGACTGACAGATTTACTAGATTTGGGAAACAAGTATTAAAAACAAAGTCAAGACAAACCAAAACATAATCAATTCATGAATACCATATGGTAAACCAACTACCGATTTATAGCACTTTTTCAATCTGCCTTTCAGGTAATCAATTACTGAGCACTTCTTCTTTTGTCCCCGTTTAAGCTCGGGAACTCTGGCCAAGAGGAGCAGGTCTGCCAGATGCCAGCAGCACAACAGCTGGTACAAGTGCTCCCGCAGCTCCCGTTTCTAAAAATGCTCGATTTGGTTCACAACATCCCTCAACAGCAATATAACAAAAGCGAATCCCTCCCAAACTTGAGGAAATCTGCTGGCAAAAAAAGCACTGAAGAATTCAGGAACAACCCGTTAAAGCTACTGCAGAAATAGTTATTTCTACAGTAGGTTTTCCTCGGCGAGTCAGCGCTGGCTGCGGCGGGAATTCCGTTTTCTGTCCTCTACCCAAAGCTGAGGCACGGGGAAGTACAAGAAGCGTGTTATACTGAGAAAGTTTTCCCTGAAATAAAAACAAGTGACCAGACCACGGCCAGAGGCACCTACCCCAGCAGGAACACAGAACCAACCCCGCAGACAAGCAGGGCACCCCGCGCATGCAGCGTCGTTAACTTCCCCCACCGCGCAGCAGGGGATCGGACCGGACCAGCCCCGCAAGGGATCCCGCGGAGGGGGGAGGGAAGGGAAACTCCTGGGAACTACGCGGCCAAGCCGGGGCGGGGAAGAACAACAGGGAAGCGCCCCGGCAGCCCCCCGGGACCCCGATCCCCGCCGCGCTCCCTCTCCCTTCCACGCCGCCGGGTCCCCAGCAGCTCTCGCGTGACGGGGGGACGTACCTGCGTTTTGGAGGGTCTCGATGTTCTGCGGGCGGGCAGCGAGCTCGGCCACCCCCTGCACGAACTGCGTCCGGGCGCGCTGGTACTGCTCGAAAACTGCGGGCGGCAGCGCGGGGACACGGGGTTAGCGGCTGGGGCACCGGCTTAAGCGGCTGCCCCGCCGGCCCCGGATCCGGCCGTCGCCACCCCGACCTACCTTGCAGAACCTGCCTCTGGCTCATGGCGGCGGCGCGGCAGGCTGCGCGGNCCGCGCCAACACCGCCCGTGACGTCAGCGCGCCCGCCCGCCCGGCGCAGCGCCGGCCCCAGCGGGGGGGTGCAGGGCACCGGGAGACCTGCCACCCCCGCGGGGGTGCATGGCGTCCGGTGCCCTGCATCCCCCCGCAGGGGGCCGGGGCTGTGCCCGGGCGTCGGTGGGCCTCACGCGTCTGTGAAATGTATAGCTATAGGTGCGCGGGTGCGCATCTCGGGATGCGCGGGGGCGTACGGACCTGCAGGTGTGGGGAGAGAGGACTTCACGCCTACAGCGCAGATCCACGCGCAGCGGCGCGGAGATGTTATCCGCGCGTATAGGCGAACACGAAGTTACGCGTGCAGGAGGCAGCTGCATGCCCTCACCTCTGCGCCGGGACCTGCGGTCCTCCGGAGCGCCGGGCAAGGATGGGGACGGGCAGGGGACGCGCAGCGCCCGCGGGACGGTGCCGGGCCGGGCGTAGGGACTTGCCTGGGCCGCAGCGGAGGCTCGTCACCCGCGGGCCGCCGCCGCTGTCCTTCCGCGTCCCGCGCAGCGCGGCGCAAGCTGGGTCGGAGGCGGGGCCGATATTTAGGCGCCGGGAGCGGTAGGCGCTTCACGGAGCGGGCGAAGGGGGATCCCCTCCGCCTTGATCGCCCCTCGCGGGGAGCCGCTCCCCAGGCTCTCGGGCCCCAGCCCTGCGCGGGGGCATGCGCGCTGCTCCGCGGCCGGAGAGGCTGCCTCGTCCCGTTCCGCTGCTGCGCAACTTTGCCAAGGGCGCAGTGGGCAGGGAGAGAGAGCCCCGCAGCCCCGGCTGAGTGCCACGCATCGCCTGGGAGCTGCGCCGAGGTCCCCTGCCCGGCTCCCGCTGCCCTCCGCTCCTGCCTGGGGGAGAAATAAAAAGGAAGAACAAATAAAAAGAAGGGCAGCTGCAGCGCTCCCGGGGCTGCCCCCAGCGCACCCCGCCGCGCCCTTATCCTTATGGGCGAGGGCGCTTCGATTTCAATTCTTTTTTT
>VZTU01002582.1:0-37744 GCA_013400835.1 Zapornia atra | reverse complement strand
ACCTCGCAAAACCACGACATAGGATAACAAAAGAAGATAATAATAACAGCAATAATAATAAAGACTATATATAAAACAATGATGCAGAAATGCAATAGCTCATCACATGCAGAAGGGAGGAAAACCCAAATCCCAGTGCCTAGTCTGTTTCTGAGCAGCTGTCCCGCGTCTCAGCTACCTTGCCCAATTATATGTGAAGCATGATGTTATATGAGAGGAAACATCCCTTTGAACAGCCTGGGCCAGCTGTCCTGGCTGTGCTCTCCCAGCTTCTTGTGAACCTGGCAGGGCATGAGATGCTGAAAAGTCCTTGACTTAGAGTAGATGATACAGCTATCTAATAACAACTAAAACCATCAGCATGTTGTCAACTTTATTCTCATACCAGATGACCCGGACACTTGCTCATTAGGTTCATAAATAAACCTAAACTTCTATAATCAAGCTTCTATAAACAAAGAGAAGCCATACAACAAAACTGGAGTTTTGCCAGTAAAAACAAGTCAATTTGATGATCACAAACTTATCTCCAAGCCTATAAAATTCTCCATTTCGTATTTGTTGTCTTCTAGTTCTCTTTTGCTCTTTCTGCCAAGAACAGCTCTCACACTTATTTTCTCTTTTTTTTCCTGAGTCTTTCCTAATAGGGTTCCTCAAATATCTCATAAGGGGAGACAATCACCTCAGATTTATCTTTAGTGGGACTCTGATTAAATTGCGGAGCCCATCTGAATTTCTCAGAAAAAAGTAACATTTCCAGCACAATAAGTGCCCAGCTTTCCATCAAAGGACCACCTATCCATATGTCCTTGCATTTATGTTTAGATCATCATAAATCACTGTTAGCATTGGTTTAACATCTGTTCCCTTGGAAAACTACTGTCTTCCTGAAGATACTGATGAAATCCAAGAGAAACTGGTATAACACTATAAATGGGAGAATTAAGAGGGGGCACTGAAATATAAAATGTGCTAATAATGCTATAAATCAAAATAATGCAATGCTGGCTTCTGGCGCTGAGGTATTAAAAGGACTAAATTCCCTCTAAGTCACTATAATGGGGCAAATGCATCAACATAATCTTGTTGCTACTGTACAATCAGCCACAGAAATAACTGCAGACAATTTACTTCTCCAAACCTTCTAACTCCTCAGCGCTATAAAAGCCCTGTGTTTTCACCCTTTTCAGACTCCAGTTCTTGACTGCTGTTCTACAGATGACTTATTCTCTCTCTTTCTGTAACACAATATTTTATTTATATGCAAGAGACTCTATTACAACAACTTGGAACAAAGCCTGATTTTGTCAAGTAGTTGATTTAAAGGATTTGCATTTCTAAACATTCTGTATGCATTTTAATGCACTTAAATAAGAAAACCATCTGTGCATTTCTTTCTTTATTTGAAAGTATGGTTGGCAAACAATCATTACAATTATAAGTAGCATACCATTAAGCATATGGTTAAATGACAACATATTTGCTTATTTCAAGATCAATTCACTTGAAAGCACTGTTTTATTTAATATTAAAATTCATAAATCAAAGTTTTATAATAATAAAAGACATGCACCTATAAAATAATGCTGTATTTTCTCAGGAGAAAATACATGGCTGTTGTGTCTAGAGGTTTAAAGTTGTACACAAAGTTAGGTTCTTGGCACAGTTCAACATCCCGCTTGGCCTCTTGCTCAAGGAAACATTTGTTTCATTCTGACAATCTCAGATGTTGTGCCTGGAAAATATTTACCACTTCTATATGAACTTAAGGAGACCCCATCGGAGCTGCAATATGTATTACTGCAGTTCTTTACAGCCCATAATCAAATGTCACAGGCCCCAAATGAAAGATCTTGTATGAATGTATGCAATACACTTCCTCATGATTTTCTCCCAGGATACAAGACAAAAGACATGCAGGAGATTTGGCCTCATTATATAAAAATGGAACTCGTATAGAAAGTTAAGCAATTCAGAGGCTTAGGTCCTCTTTAACATTTAATTCCTTCATGGATTTATTATGGAAGATGGTAAAGTCTTCCTCTCCTGTAAAAAAAAAATCTACATAAAAAGCATTAATTGTGCATAATCTCTTAAATCTTGAATAAAAATCTGCAGCATTTAGAACTAAAAATATGATTCCATGCAGCTGTTTGACCTCCAAATTCAGCCTGGGATCTGATATTTAAACCGCATTATTTCCTGCTCCAGTATCACTCCCAAGCTAATATTTTCTCTTAAAAATTGGATGGGTGATACATGAGCTGAAAGTTTCTCACACATTGCCCAAACGACACATTTACTCAGCAGAATTAGCAGGAAAACATGGAAGTAGGAGAGGAAAGGGGACTGTCTAGTTTCAATTACCTGTATAGGATAACATCACATTTTCTTAATTATGCTTTTCATATTTAAAAACTAAAATAACAGAAGTATATGCAGAAACATTTACTTTGGACAGCGCTGAACAGGCTCCTCTGTAAAACAGCTCTTTTTGGTTTACGTCAGCGAGGGTGTGGAACCATGAACCACAAAGTGTCAGCTTCAAACTGGCAAGAAAATATGTGCATGAAAATAAAAACGTCAGGTGGTCACAAAGGCGAGAGGACGTGATATATCTGAGCCTTTTGGTCCTGAAATTCCAATTAGAAAGTACACACCTGTCACAATCATGGAAGCTGCAGGAAGACTATGGAGTTGTGAAAGGGCCAGCTGGAGACATCAAACAATGTGAGCAATATTTGTACTTGTTTATTAGCTACTAGGAGCAAGCTACAGAAGAAAAAAGAAAAATATACCAGATCATATTCTCCCTTTGTGTTATTTGTCAGAGAGAAATGTGCGGCTGATGTAAAGAAGAGGTACTGCTTTGCATATTTAGGATTTTAAATCTAGTGCCATGAAGGGCAGTTGCAGTTTTCCATTAACCCAATGAGCAGGAGCAGCCTAGGCCCGAAGCAGACCTTCCCTCATGAAGTCTCTTGTTCACAGCAAGAGAAATCATTTTCCATGATCGATGCATGAAAGCTTGGGCCAGTCAGCTCAACTCACTCAAGCGAATTGATGCAGCATCTTCCCTTTTACTGTCTGTATGCTCTATCGAAGAACAAGCCTTTCTGTCCTCTTCACTCTTGCTCTGATCAATCTTTTAAGCTTACCAGGCTATATGGAAAATTGATTTTTTATTTGTGCCAGCCAATCCAAGGTACTGGCAAAATCAATTTTCTTCTCCTTTCTTGTCCTCTGAAAATGTATTTATTTGTATCAATTGAGTAATTTCAGCAGGAGAACCTCAAAGAAGCCACCCTCAGCCTTCACTATAGCCACCAAATTCGTCCTCCTCTGGCCTGCAAATCATGGGTTGAGACCCTGATCACATCCACTAGACAGTCTAAATCAAAAAGTCCTCCACTATGATGCTCGATTAGAGGTCAACCTTTCTAGGACCTGCATAAGGACAATTTAGCCTGTTTTTACTGCAGCTTATTGTCTTGGCCCACTGTAGCCTACCATTTGGTCTACACTGCTTTTAACTGCCCTTAGTATTTCTTCCACAGCCTCCTCAATAAAGTCCTAGACAAGATTCTATCAAGTTTTGGAGATTTGATAACTTTCATTTATGTTAAAATTACTAAATGCTTCTGCCTCACTGGTCGCAAAATCATCATTCGGAATACTGCATACACAGTGTCAGATGGCATATTTTTTCCTGACCTCTCATATAAATACACTGAGAAGTACCCATGTAATTTTCTGCTTTATCATTCCCTCCATCTTCTTTTCTAATCCCCTCATCTGATGTTTTAATTTCTTTCTTCAGTGAATTCTCTTTTGTTACCTAAACCAAGTCTTGTTTATGTGTTTCTATAGGTCTAATTTTAGTACTCCTGGCATGCTAATGCATTCTTCTTTTCATAACATTCAGTATTTTTTTGAATTCTTTTCATTATTTATGTCCTTTTATGATGTCACCTACACTTTCCACATAGTTGACTTTTTTTCTTATCTAAATTGCTCTGGTGACTTTACACTATGTTTAGTTCGGCTTGTTTCTTATGCTGAAAAGGTATTTATAAAAACTAGGATATTTACTGCTGAGTCCTTCATATTTTACTCAAGTTCATTTATGTCCACTGGGAACTTTCAGATGCTTGCTTTGTTTACTGTTACAAATAATAATTGCATAAAGTTTTATGTCTGAAGTGAAGAAACACTCAGCATGTTCCGTATCCAAGATGTGATCTAGAGGTGTCATTTCCCCCACCCCAATTAGTAAAAACTAATTTACTCTTTAATTCAGCATTCATTGTTTTATCATCTCCAAGAGTGACAAATAACAATATTTTGCCCTTTGGATGAGTAAGGCAGTGCAAGTGGCCTTTAGGACTGTTTCTGACTCAAACCCAACTTCCGAGCCTAGCATGCAGGAAGCAGGAGATTTGTGACATACAGAAACGATCCAGAATTTTGTGTTCTGACTTCTATGCCACAGGCATCATTATGGGGAACTCAGAGCCAACAAAGATGTTCCATGTTCAGAATTATGGTCTCTGCACAGCTAGAATAAAAGGTTTCTAAATGAACAATGGATCAGCCCTTCAGGGAAGATTTTACATAAACTGTAAATTACAACAGTTTAGACTCCTTCAGGCTAATCTTTGATTTTGGCCATTAGTCCTTCTCTGCTGTAATGCAAGCCATAATAGATTCATTCACTTTACTCTTTTAATTATACACATCTAATGAATATTACTAGGCTTTGTTTCCCTCTTGTATTCTGTCTTTCTGAAATATTGCATGACCTGAGCTTACAACCTCAGTGATGGATCTTTAATGATCTGTAGGCAATGAGCCTCATAACTTCCTCTTGCCAAATAAGCTTTCATTTCAGACAATTTTATTACTCCTTAGCATTATAAACACAAGCATGTCTCTTTTGTTTAGAAGAGTTTCCAATCTTGGGGTTTTATCCATCCCTCGTCCATTAAATTCCTGCAGTTATAATAGCCTTTTCATTCTAAAGAGTATCCAACCACAATACCCAAGAATATCCTTTGGAATACCCTGAAAAAACAGATGAACAGGCCAGCAGGCTGACTCATGCAAAGTATTCAAAACACATGGTATGTGGATGATATTTTATAATGCTTAAAAATATTTTGCATTGAAATGAGAACATCAGTATCTGTTCTTAGTGGGAATAAGGGTCTATCTGCCCCTAAAGAAGCATAAGGACTTACATTTACCTCTACATATTGAGAGTTTCTAAAGGACTTTCCTTTGCTCATCTCAGACTGGGAAAGGCTAGTCCCTCACAAAGGTCTCCTCCTTACAGTTAGTTTCTTTCCTTTCCCATCCAGAGCATACACTGAGACCACAGGACTCAGGATGTTTGCTTCACCATATCACTTTCCATTATTTGGGAAAAATAATCTATGATTAGGATAGGAAGAGATTAAAAGAACAAGCCGAAGTCTCCTCCTGACCCCAAGGACGAACTGGGCAGATGCTATTAAGCATTTCTGTTTGGAGCTGATAAATAATTTCCATCACATCTGGTAGCTATGTTGAGTATTCACTAGGAAATCAATGTCCCATCCCATTGTGAGTTATAGGGCTAGATAGAATTCTATTATACTTACACTGGGACTCACTCAGGCTGTTAATGATACCAGATATTGGATCCAGGCACCAGGGTAGAACATCTGTGCTCCTGAGTGCTCTTCACTATGAACTTTCTTCACATTTACTAGTATCCTTCAAGGGTGGGTGGAAAATTGGGAAATGCCACTGACTTTTTAAACCGGTAAGGTGGTGAGAGGGGAGCACAAAAGATACAGGAATCCATGCATCGTGTGAGTTTTCAGGGCAGATTTTGCCATTGGAGCAGAGGATTTTCTCTGTCATTTTAATCTAAACTAATGACACACATGCATAATCTAGTCTAATCTGCAATATTCCATCTCATCTGCTACATGGTGTTGACCTGTGTCATTAACTTCTCCCATAGTCAGCTATACTACTGACAAAATAGAATATCAACATTAACAGAACTTGCCTTTGAAGTCTTACTGGCAGATATCCAGTACAATCCAATGCTATCATGCAAAAGAACTAGAGGGTGTACTCATAGTTTCCCAAATACCATCAAAAGGACAGAGTGGCTGATAATCAGATACTCCTCTAAGTTTTATAAACAGATCTTTGAAAGCATTAAAAGCCTGCCACAATTCAATTAGAGAAGCAGACTTCACTGAACATACCTGCCACAGAATCCTAAGAAAAGGCCTAAGAATATTTGCAACACACACCACCTCCACACACCTTTTTTCTAGCAGAAAACTGCAGTACTGACTTTCCTCAGAATCAGTACTTGCATATACAGAAATAACGAGTAACAAATGTAGCAATATTGCTGATTTGATATTGCCAGATGTCAGATATGTTCTGCTAGATAGGAAACAAAGAAAACAAGCAGGAAAATGTCTTTGGTACATCTTGATAGTTTAACAGTCTGTTCTTATCAGCAGCCTCTCAGAGATTTCATTGTAGTGAAGAAACTGTCGCACA
This sequence comes from Zapornia atra, assembly GCA_013400835.1. Lineage (NCBI taxonomy): Eukaryota > Metazoa > Chordata > Aves > Gruiformes > Rallidae > Zapornia > Zapornia atra. Next base: position 31,174 of record VZTU01002582.1, on the reverse strand, counting down.
GAGACAGTTGGTGCTATGTCTATTTGCTTGGGAATCACAAAGATTTTGATACTGTAAGTATGTACTCTGATCCCACAGCAGAACTGCAGGACTATGACAGCCTACTGTTTGCTCTGATCCCATCTGCAGTCCTGAATCCAGAATGCTTTTCAGTCTCACCAGTGCAGCTTCCTTTGATCTGTACTGCTGGTAGGAAGGCAGAGCTGTATAGCAAAGATGTACAATGAAAACCGCTATCACCCTGATACCAATACCCATGAAATGAACTACTGCCTTCTTCTGGACAATGAATGTCTGTTAAGTTAAAGGTGTATCTGGATTCATATATACTGCAGGAGAACTTTTTACAAAAGAAAACACTGACTGAAAATTGTAGCAATTTACGACACATGGAAATCAAAGAGAAGAAAGAAAGATCACTTGTGGCTTTGAGACACAACTGTTTATCTATCAGCAATATCAGTCAGATATATTGGTTATAAATAAACAGGACTTTTCTTATCATCATGGTAGATGAATCTAGCTTTACATATATATATCAGATTATAATAAATCATGCATATGCATGACATTAAATACTTTAAGTACTCTTTCAAACATAAATAAAAAGCTTGTATATTTAGATAGAAATCTATAGGTATCTAAAGAAAGGCTAACTTTAGCTGTAGTAGAAGAAGAGCTACTGTCTTTTGTCTTTGTTTATCAAAGAGACCAGCCCTGAGGAGAAGGACCTTGGGGTGCTGGTTGATGAGAATCTAAACATGAGCCAGCAATGAGCACTTGCAGCACAGAAAGCCAGCCACATTCCAGACTGCATCATTAGAAGCGTGAACAGCAGGTCAAGGCAGACAATTCTGCCCCTCTACTCCACTCTTGTGAGACTGCACCTGGAATACTGTGCCCAGCTCTTGGGTCACCAGTACAAGAAAGATATGGAGCTGTTGGAATGAGTCCAGAGGAGGGCCATGAAGATGATAGGAGTCTGGGGCACCTCTCCTATGAAGACAGGTTGAGAGAGTTGGGCTTGTGAAATTGGTTCACTAAAATCCAGGGAACCAGGCAGTTCAAGAGGCTTTAGGAATTTACCTAGATAATTATGTGTGATGGTCCTCCCCATATGGTAGATTTGGTATGGGTTGATAAAGAGCAAGTCTACTATGAACTGGTGGTTTCAGAAATAGGGAGAGCATTTTACCTGCCTCAGGAAGTGCAGGTTCAAAAGCTTTTGCTCCAGTGGCCACATTCAGTGACTTTTCTCAGTCAGACTATTTGACACAGGGAATCCCTAGAGGCACCCCAGGTTTGGTAACACAAGCAAGAGCAAAATTAACCTATGTCCTGTCAAGCATTTGCTCTGTCACCCCCAGACCTCTGCAGCCTCATGTTCCACAACCTGGGAGATCTGGCACTAGGTTCATGACCAGACGTAGGGCAAGCCCTGATGTCTGGGAAGGAACCAGGTGGGAGCAGGCTGTGAGGAGCTTCTCACTCTCAAGGCTGCTTTAAGCTCAGGCATCGCTCCCACCCTGTGCCATGTCATGACCACCTCCCTCCCTGTCCCCAAGCCAACAATGTGGTTTCTCAATCAGGCATCATCCTGACCTTGTCCCTTTGGCCATCATCAGGCTTTGTGTCAGTCTCCTGGCTTGACCTTGAGGGACTCTCAACAGAGGGCAAGCACCTGCCTATGTCATGGCCCTGGCTCCCCCACACCCCAAAACTGACTAAGAAGAATGGTTCACATCAAACCACAGAAAATTGTTGTTTAAGTAAAAGAAGGTGATTTTTGAAAACACTACATCTGGATTTAAGGCAGTCTAATCAGATACCTGAATTGGCCTGTGTTACAGCTATGGGGAAAAAAAAGCAGCTTCATGAAATTACCCTTTGATCACACTTAAGAACCTACACAATAGAATGAGCTCATGGTCCTAGCCATGTCTACAGCACATTTTGTACTGGGAGCTGGGTATTGAAAGTGCAGTTGCAGTCACCATCTCCCTATCTTCTAATTTTGTACCTTATGTTAAACTGAAATAATGTGCAGCAGCAATGGTCCTGATGCATCATGTTCCTTAAAACAAGTAAGTGCATATATGCATTTTCTATATTTAAATATGTAGTTGTCCGGACTTCTTTTATTCAGTAATCTCAATTCTAATTTCAAAGTGGTTAATTGCAGAGCCATGTGTTCACTCCTACCACTTACAGTAGGATTAGTACACAAATATATCTATCTCACCTTTTACACCCACTCATCCCTTTTGCAATCCCTTTTCTCTACAGAATAATATTACTGGCATTTTCTCACTCAGTGAAGATTCCTTGTCAAACTGGTACTAGAGATACCACAAAATAGTATATTCTGATATATTTTTAATGAGATAAAGATTTTATATCCTTTTACAGATGTGGGAAGGAAAACAACTTTTATTATAAAAGTGGTTTGGGTTTTTTTTAATTTTTAACACACCCATGAAAGCCTGGTCAATAGGTGTTTTCAAAGAACATAAATCTAAAACTAATTCAATTTTTATTTGGGCTTTCCAGTTCACTTCTATGACAGATTTCCAAATCAACAACTTGTGGAAACCTAACTCACAATGTAGAAATAGTCTGAGTACTCACAGATGTCACCTACTAGGAGGTGTACTGCTTTGAGTTAACATTGTATCATGTGGAAAAGAACATTCTCTCAACTTAATTGCTTCCTATGAAAATCCTATAAAAGACAACCCACTGCAACAATTAATTATCTTGTGTGGATAAAAAGCACTTAAATTATCTAGAAGAACATTTTTCAGCTGTTAGCTGAATCATTTCCTGAAGGTAACGATAAAAGCCTTGCCCTGTATAGTTTTTTCTAGATTCTGCATTTTGCATAGAAAACCTTTTGTGACATTGCATATCTTTCTTCACGGTATTTTTCATAACCTGTGTTATACAAATTACAAGGCACAGTGACCATTTTAAGATTCCTGCTTTATTTCTAATCACTGAAGAACCATTAACCCACAGTTGCCATTAACAATTCAATGGTCAGCATTTGTTCCTAGGCTAGTGCTACCTGACATTATACCTGCGAGACAGCATGGTCATTCAAGGGAGCCAAGTCCTGTCTAGCAGGACAGCAGCTTCAGATGTAACCGTGCTGCCTTCAATTGCAGTAAGCATTGGAAAACCAGTACTTCCCCACAGAATCATAGAATGGGCTGGGTTGGAAGGAACCTTAAAGATCATCTAGTTCCAACTCACCTGTTATGAGCAGAGACACCCTCCACTAGATGAGGTTGCCCATAACCTCCGTGTGTGCTATATGACAGACCTCAGAAGCTGTTTTACCTAACTCAGCCATCCATAAAGCTGTCCAAAAGGAACAATTATGCAGACATTACAACATTTGACCTCACTCCCATGAGGAACCAAAGAAGCATCAAAGTTTTTCAAATTCTCTTTGCAAGCTGTACCCAGCTACAGCCAGGGTTGTACATAGAGGACAGAGAATATAATCAAAACCTCAACAAGCTCCATCTAAATTCAGAAATATGCAGAAGTATAAACCACTATTCCACCAGAGGATACAAATGAGAATGCTAGAGATATGGATCTCCTCAGCTGTACATGGAGTGGCATGCTGTCAATGAAGACAAAATAATGATGGGGGAAGAAGATTAATAGTTATTGAAATTCCTCAAAGCACTGAAGTCCAATCTATCTTAATGGAGATGTCAAACCATCAAATTGAAAGATAAAGGGGCAGGTCAAATATAGGAACCATATTCAGCTGTCAGTTTTTAAGTTCCCTGTGATAACAGTGGAATTTTCTTTATATGCCCTCAGGAACTTAGTAATAAACTTGCTGACAGTTGTTGAAGCTCATGTTCTTTCCTATGCAACTCACTGATACAGAAAAACAGTATGTGAAACCCACCTGAAGAATTCCTACGGCTTTCCCAAGATACCTTTAGATGTAAAAATCGACCTTGTTGATTCATCAAAGTTAAACTGAGGGTCTCTGAAATCCAACCTACCCCTCAAAATTCTGAAAAACCAGTAATCTTTGATCCTGTTCAGAATAAGCTCACTGGAGCAACCATCTGTCCCTCTCCCCATTAAGTCTGTATCATTAATAATGATCGTAATTGCCAACAAGACAACACAGGAACTATGTACTCTGACTTTCAGACTTGCAACTCCTATTTCATGGAAGATTAAGGTACTGTTCAGACTGTTCCTTTGCATGCAATTGATTCCCTAGCCCTTTAAATTTAGGAGTTTGATTCTCCTTTGCCTTCACAATTTCAATACTCAAAATCAAACTCAAGAATCAAATGGCATAAATCTTCAAGGACATCAGCTCCACAGTAGGCATTTCCTAAGAGAAATAAAAACTAGAGAAACTTACAAAGAGGTGATACATGTATAATGGTTGCAGTTTGCTGGTGCCTTTTAACTACTTCAGGATTTCATTGCAAGAAAGAGAAGCTGCACAAAAATGCAAATTGCCCCATCTTTGTAGTTTCTTAATGCACTGTCACACTTAGGCATCTAATGCATCAGTTTACAAACTAGGTTATCAAAGACTCATTCAACAAAAAAGTATCAGATCATCTAAAGGCAGGTTCAGGGCAAAAACCTGAGATTGTTTAGAAGGTTGTTTTGAACAGTCAAACCTGCACTATGCCTAAGTTCAAAGCTGGTTTGGCTGCAGTGCACATTGCTGTTAAATTGAAGCAGGCGGTATCTCCAGACATGGATAAAAATAAACAAAAAGTGTTGAAACCTACACATTGGAAAAAGCATCTGTAACTATGCTCATGTAACACCTCCTGTTACGTGGTCCCAGGAGACATGCAGGCCTGAAACTATTTCAGAAGTGGTAATAGCGTAAACCATCATCCTGAGACACGATTACTATGAACATCTGATTTATGTTCTGTATATCACTCATTACTTCTGATTCTATCACCCGTGGACACAGTCAGTCTTCTCTCTAACTGCATGGTCCTGGGATTTTCAATCTTTCTTCGCACAGGGCATTTTTCTCACGTTTTTTTAATGTCTATTTTTCGATTCCCTCCATTCCTAATGTTTTTGTTTTGCTTTCTTTTCCTTTTAAGGAGTGTTAGAGAAGGCAGTAGCCACAGGAGGGCATGCTATTGATTTATATAGCGGCAGCCTACCAGTCGGAGTTTGACCTGTTGCTTTATATTACAGGCTACCAGACTCCCACAGTTGAGTCTGATTGCCCTGTCTAAAACAGAGTATACATCCACCTGGCTGTCAAAGGTGGGATGCATGTGTGCCCGTCTGAACTACCTTTAAATGAGCTAGTTTGGGTGAGGAAGGTGTAGTGTTTCAGCATAGGCTATAAAGCCCTGCTGGGAAGGTGTGGAAAATGTGCAGGCAATTAGGCCAGGCTAAGCTCTGTGTTGCCAGGAGTACATGAACCAGCTCTTTAAAAACAAGCTTGGGCGACGAACACAAGCTGGAGTCGCTGCAGCCCTTCCAAGCAGCCCTAACCCTCGGTTCAAACAGCAGCTACAGAGAAAGGATGGGAACAACCTCAGCTCTGTGTCCTTTGTTATCCCTTCCATAACATACAGCTGGAAAACAGGAGGCTTTTGTTCGTCAAGTAGGTTCTACACTGACTGAGCTCTCTGGAAAACAGAAGCCTCCACGCAGCAGTGAGGGCAGGGTACATACTCAGCAGACAAGACCGAGTGTTGTGCGTGTGTGGCATGGTACACGCAGGGCGTTGTGCTTTAAATACAGGTATCTGGGACTGCTACTTTTTTGGAAAATAATCTCACACATTTATATGTATACATAAGGAATTAACAACTTTATTAATTTTAATGTTTAATGTTTTCATTTCATCTGTAGTCTACGTGACAGATGTTAAATTCCCTAATGCAGTATGAATTGTTTGCTTGTTCTTCTGAGATACATGACAGGGGTCAAGATAAACTCTGAAAGTACTGAAATGTTAAGAGAATAAGCTTAATTATGGATATTTGTGTGGAATGTAATGATATACTTCCTCAGTATGTATGACGCATTACTTGCTGATAGTTCCAGTGCACAAGGAATTTACTACCTGCATATCTTTATTGTAGAATTTTTTTTTTTAAATGCATTTTGTGCAGTGTAGCAGCCTATTACTTAGTAATAGCTTCTGCTCCTGTGATTTAGTTATCTACTAGAACATAAAATTTTGGAGGAAGTTCTTGCTTGGAGGGAAGGGCACAGGGATTACTTCTGAGCAAAATATCAAATCCTGAATTTACAGCCATATGCCAAAAAAAAAAAAAATAAAAGCCCACATCCAAACCAGTTTAAGTTCTATTTCCTGATCTGTATAAACAGGTCTCATGTTTTAACTATCACACAGGAAGGATACTTGGATTTATACTGTGATGTGAATAATTGTAGAACACAAGTCACAATGTACTTTGTTTTCAAGCACTATGAAAATGCTTGCAGACACAGAGTAACTCAAGTGGGTATAGTTCGTAACTGAAAAATGAGCGATGACGATGATTGCATATTTGGACCCACAAAGTTGGGGTATTTGCATAAGGATTCAAATCAAGGATGGATAGAAAACAGCCATTTTGGGACTAATCAGCTTGCTTTAGTGGTAACACGTAACATTGAAATATCTATTCGGTGAGGGGAAAAAAACAAACCACCATCCATTTTTACTAAATGACCTGCTTATTCTGGTTCTACAAATAGAGTAATATGAGTGCCAATGTAAGGTTGGTGTCATACCTACTGATACAATTCTGAATATGAAAGTAGTATCTAGAGTGCAGCTGAGAGGGAGGCACATTTATAATTGGATATTGCACAAACACTCTGTAAGACAGACTTCTGCCTCCCGTGCTCAGCTGTATACAGGAGAGAGCAAGACTGGGAAGAAGCATTTTCTGAATGCCTCCATTTTCAGAATGGATAATGTGACACACAAAAACATAATGAATTGCCATATCCACTGATGGATATCAGAGGAATTTAGGTATCAAACAACTTTGAAACTGCAGACTGAAATTATGAGTACTAATCTGTACTTAATTAAGAAACCAAATTCTAACCTGCTGAATTTTAGTTGAGAGCTTTAACTAAAAAAAAAAACCCAAATCTGCCAAAACCAATGTGATGGGTTGGCCCTTGCTGGACATGAGGTGCCCACTAAAGCCACTTTATCACTGCCCCTCCTCAGCTGGACAAGGGAAACAAAATTTAACAAAAGGCTCACAGGTAAGGACAGGGAGAGATCGTCACTCACTAACTGCCAGAATTAATTTAATTTGTTCTCAATCAAAGTCAGACTAGGATAATGAGAAATAAAACCAAATCTTAAAACACTTTTCTCCCCTCCCCTCTTCCTGGCTTAACTTCATCCCAATTTCTTTACCTTCTCCCCACCAGCAGCTGAGGAGGACAAAAAATGGGGATTGTGGTCAGTTCATCTCATGTTGTCTCTGCTGCTCCTTCCTTTAAAGCAGGAGGACTCCTCATACTCTTCCCCTGCTCCAGCATGGAGTCACCTCTCACAGAAGACAGTCCTCCACAAACATCTCTGACATGGATCCTTCCCACAGGCTACAGTTCTTCACAAACTGCTTCAACATGGGTCCCTACCGCAGGATGCAGAACTTCAGAAACAGACTGCTCCAGCACGAGTCCCCCATGGGGTCACAAGTCTTCAAGTACTGGCTCCTCTCTCCACCGGGCCACAGGTCCTGCCAGGACCCTGGTTCAGTGCAGGCTTCTCATGGGGTCACAGCCTCCATGGAGTCCTCCATGGGCTGCAGGTGGGTATCTGCTCTACCTTAAACTCCCTCCATGGGCTGCGAGGGATGCTATGCTCTGGAATCTCTCTCATATTCCCACTCCTCTCTCTGACTGCTGCTGGTGTTGCACACATTATTTTCTTAATTCTATTCTCGCCGAGATGCTACCGTTGTTGCTGATGGGCTCAGTCTTGGCCAGTGGCAGGCCTGACTTGGACCCAACTAGCATTGGCTCTATTGGACATTGAAGAAGTTTCTAGCAGCTTCTTGCAGAAGCCACCCCTGTAGTTCAGCACTACTAAAACCTTGCTATGCAAACCCAGTACAACCAAAAAAAGGTATCCTCCCACCTGTCCCCTCCCAAAACTCAGAATAAATTCACCAGCATTCACACTGCCTTTTCATCGGTTGTCTCCCTTGTGTTTCAAAAGATAACAGTAATGACACACTGATTGACATAATGCATTTTTGTTTGGTTTGAATTTGAGACAGGTAGTAAATGTTTGATTTTGTTTTGGTTTTGTACCTTTTGTATTCAAACAGTAAGAGCTGTCATTTTCAAGATGATGCACAATGGGGACACAATTTCTATTTAAAAAAATTACCAGAAAAAATCCTTTTTTATATCATTGCTTTGAACTGGTGGTTTAGGAAGTCAGCCTTGATGATGCAAATATAAACAAAGCCTTCAAGCTTAAAAGCTATCTTCATCTTGTGTTGAACAGAGCACAAACTGAATTTTAAAACCAAAGAGATGGGTCTATGCAGTTGCATTGGCAGCAAATCTAATTTTAAAGCTGCCCTCAGGCATCAAGACCAGCAGAATATTTGAAAGGACTGTGTGGAAGATTATTTTCCAATCCCCATTTCAAGCTCAGAATTTGCACTATGCTTCACTCTCTGTTGATAAACATCTCTGATCTCTCATAGGCAAAGATAGGCACTTTGCTTTACGACTCCAAACACCTTCCTTGAGGTTAGGTGAGCTTGCAGGGGGCAGGATGCAGCTTAGAGGATGTCAAGGCATGGGAAGGGCACAAAGAGCAGTTGGAACACCATCTTCACTTTTGTGATATGATTTCTCTTTGGTTTGTTGTTAATGTTGTTTTGCCCAAAAGCGCCATGGACATGAACATACAGTGTGTGAACCAAGAAAGGCAGTTTCCTTAACATATCTATGTTTGTAAATAAGGAAACTGTAATGAGGTTGGGAAGGAGTGGCTGAGATCTAAGAAGTGGATGAGATTTATACCTTACTCCATACATTTTTGAGCCTGCTTTGACAGGGGTGTTGGACCCGATGATCTCTTGAGGTCCCTTCCAACCCCTAAGATTCTGTGATTCTGTGAATTTAGGAGCTATTTGCTTTTGTGAGTTTTCTACTGTAAATAATGTATCTTAATTGCATCGTTGATACCTTTCACCTCCCTTTTGAATTTATTGGGAAAATGATAAATTTCTTATCTCAAAATTGATGTGAAGGGAAGGGGGAAAAAATGGGGAGCAGGTCATATTTGTACTATATACCAATGTGGTTTTTGTAAAGCACTTCTTTAACACTCTGAATTCAAACTTTTAGGTGGGAATTAGAAACATTCAGGTTTACCATTCTCAAAATAGTCCCATGACAACGATTTTCAAAGGAGCAGCATTAGTTACAGGGAAAAAAAAATCCACTAATGAGAAGTTGGGGCTATCTAGGTTTCATATACTGAAAATTGACAATGTTTTGAAAACCACACAAATGATCTTTCTTTTTTCCTACTTATTTTTACCAGTGCTTCATTACTATTGTCTTTTTTTATATAGCTTTGCTTTACACATACTTGAGATTAGATTAAAACAGTGCTAGTTCCTCGCCCTAAGAAATAAATTTGAAAAGTAATAAATTATTTGCTTTTGTTGATAATTACTATTGTTTCCATAGTTTATCCTAATAATTAGTTTCAATGCAATTTGGACTCAGAGACCTATGAATAAGGGAATAATTTCCCAAATTTCAGGACTTAACATTTAAGAATTATAAGAATAGTGCAGTGAATATTTTCTACCTTCCATGTTACTGCTTATAATGGAAACACATGCATTGCCCAGAGTTAACCAATCTTTTACCTTGGTCCTTTAGTCTTATTTTTAACTGTAGGCTACATTTCAGAATTGCCAGAGTTAGTCAAAAACATAAAAGCTGTCTGTTCTGTCTAGCAATATGTAACCAACTTTAATTTATGTAGACAAGCATGCACATACATGTATACATCCTTATTAATGGTTATAAATATGTAACAGGCGAGAGTCAGGAGGGCAGAGCCAGGCTTTTCTCAGTGATGGCCAGCGATAGGACAAGGGGCAACGGGTGCAAGCTGGAGCACAGGCGGTTCCATGTGAATGTAAGGAGAAACTTTTTCACTGTGAGGGTGATGGAGCCCTGGCACAGACTGCCCAGAGAGGTTGTGTAATCTTTTTCTCTGGAGACATTCAAAACCCACCTGGATGCATTCATCTGAGATTCAGTCTGGGTGATCCTGCTCTGGCAGGGGGGTTGGACTAGATGATCTTTCAAGGTCCCTTCCAATTTCTAACATTCTATGATTCTGTGATTCTTATCCCCAAATGTGCTGGGTCCAAGAAATCTATGCTTACTGAGATGACAGGCTTCATATTTTACCCATTAATATATAGGGAGAATTTCTACATTAATTCAACTTCATGACAAACAGAAAAAAATGGACTGAACAGGAAAATTGCCTATATAAAGGACTTTCAAAGTTAACGTAAGTCTTTTATAATAGATACCAACTTGACTGGCAACCTGAAGTGACAGGCACTGTAATTGAAGAGACTTAGGTTAGAATCAATGATTGAACTTTAAAGTGCTAATCAGAGCAATAGTGTTGATCAATTTTGAATGATTTTAAGCCTATTTATCATATGATCTGGACTGACAATTAGTAAAACATTAAAATAATGAGTTCAGGAAGTAACAAAGAGTATTGATCAGAAATGTGGAGGAGGAGCAGAGAAGTAAAGACAGAACACCTGAATTTAAAAATGAAAAATTTTTCTCAGGTGATGGAAACACGAGTTCACCACTGCCTACATGCAGAAAATTAAAAAGAAAAAAAGCAGCTTAATTAGAAAAAAAGCCCTTTTAAGTTCAGTTGACTGCTGCAGCAGAAGAATGGTGATCAGAATTATTCATTGTGTAGCATGAATTCAAAATAAAAAATATTTCTGGGTGAACATAAATTATCCAAATAGACATATATTATCTAGGTATTTTCTGAATCATATTAGCCTTTGGAGCATGGCGGGGGTATTTCCTGTGATACTATTGACCACCTCTAATTCACTGCTCCTATTGGGCAAACACTATGCATATTTCTACACATACATATTTCCCTTTGCAAAGGGAACTCGGGGGGTCCCAAGACCTGTCCCAGAACATTTTATAACGATTTTTCACTATTGAAGCAGCTCAAAGCAATCCAAAGCACAAAGAGAGGGCACTGCCTTATTACCCACTACCCAAAGAAAAAACATGTGTATGTTAAGCAAATATCTCTCAGAGACAACACAAGTAACAGCATCTCAATGCACATGGAGAGAAAGTTGGAACTGTTGAAAGTTCAAGTGTTCAGTGTGCAGATTAGAACACTTTCAGTCAAACTGATGTATGTCCACTCAACACAGTGTCCTGACCGGTGCTGTCCTTTGAAACAAGAATATGCTAAACTCCTAAAGAGCAGCAGGTCTGAATTCCCCCATGGCCCTCGAGCACTTACAAACTGGAGAGTGAGGTTTAAAAACACAGCCTTAAACTCATGAGTCATCCCTGTCTGTTCTAGCTAAAAACAGAAGCCAACAACAGCTTAGAGGAAAAGAGAGTCAAAATCTTCATCAGGGTTACCACACCAGACGAATGACACCGTCTGAAGAAAGACTTTACACAGCACCAGGTCAGCTATTTGGGAACAACCACCAATTCAACTACACTTCTGGCATCATATTTATTGGAAAGTGACTGATTAAAAAGGGGGGAACAAATAGTGTCCAACACGTTACACTCTCTATATTTATTCTTGTTCCAGTTTCAAACTCTTGACTGCAAACACACGTTGCCCTTGTTTATCTCTGAAATGCAAACACACTCCTAACCACTCAATGCCACTTGCACTTTTAACTCCAGTTTTTGCTGGCCTTGTAGGCTAAAGCTCTTTGTGGAAATGATAGACTCTAGTGCATGCATCAGTTATTCTCTTGCTGCATCGGTAGAATCATCCCTGACCTACTTTCCCTCATTTTTTCCATCTGCACTTTTAATTATGTTCCTATTTACAGGGCTCACACTTGATGCCTTTCATGTCTTGTTTGAAAATGTCTCATATATGGGAACTGTTTCTGCTACTGACCTTTCCAGGTTCCATTATTTTGAGACTTCCTTACATGTTACAAAAAATCATGCTGCTTAGGCTAGTGACTAATGGCAAGCCCAGAGTGGGACATCCCTGTAACAGGCCATCAAACAGGGTAGAAAAATGTGTAACAGCCTAGTCTGAAGATTTAGATATCAAGCCACAGCTGAAGTAATTCTCTGTAATACCCTAATTTAACCTAAAGGAATACTGGGGGCAAGATATAAGCCTTAGCTGTTCAAGTACACCTCTGACCCCGACTAGAAAATGTTTTGAAGCATCTATAAACAGAGATTAGGCAAAGGAAAAGGAACTAGTGCTGCAGGTTGAGTCGTACTTTTCATACACCGATGGCAGATACACTTTCAGAATGCATACCTTCTCTTTTTTCCATGTGTATCATTGAAATATGAGACCACTGAATTCCTTCCTCTGAATTCAGAAATATCAATATGTGCTCAAAAAAAAGAACCATTTGGCAAAGTCAGCAAAGGTAGATAGCAGAATTTGTTTAAACTTAACTTTCCCTACCCAGTCTAAATTAATCATGTATGCTTCCTTTAGAGATGATGGAGATATTCTACACCTTCCCAGAAGATGATTAAACACACCCGTTTTATGATGGGAAGCAAGCATACAGAGAGACAATTTACTACAGAGAAAAATAGCATGACAAAAGCAATGTTACAAGTAATTTGCATATTCTGAAAATAAGGCAAATAAAGGAGAGGGATCTATAGATTATACTGGCTGAAGCAATTGAAAAAAACCCCAAGCAACAACACATGTGGGAAAAATAAATAACTTTAAGAGTATTCCTGGGATATGGTGTAGCCAATAGCAGAAACCTGATTTTAATTTACATAGTTATTTAAGACATAACACCAAATCCTCAGCTGCTATGAGCCATCGTTACTTTATTTAAGTCATCATTAATTTATACTTGTCAGAAGTTTGGTCAATAAAATTTACAATCAAAGGAAAAATTGGAGCAGATGACAAGCAGAAACTTTAAAATACTCTGTGAATTTAGCCAAAATAGAAAATATAAAGAAACAAGGCCTTTATTCTTTGAAAAAATAAACTAATAGACCTCATTCAGAAAATGTTGGAGTAGGAAGAGATGCATCAACATTATTTGCACTTCTGTCAAATGAAAGAACCCCGGGTACAGACTGAAACGTAAGGAACCTTTAGGATTTAAAATCAGAAAAGCAATCTTTCCTTCAGGTGGACATATAAAAAATCATTATGCACTTGGGCAAATCTTTTCAGACTTTTCTTTACCTGGTTCCTGTAGCCTCTAGCCTACCTGCCCTTTTTGAACCATCACAACTGTGCTACTGTACTTTCACTGGAATGTTATGTGCCACGGACTTTTGGGCACACCATAGCATGACTCACTTCACAACTGGAGGAAGCGAAGTTTGACATTGCCAAATAATTTTTGCAAGTTACTCTGAGAATTGTTTGGATCTCAACCTGCTTTTAGAAAATCATGTACAGCCTGAACTATTTTACTCAAGGAACATGAGAGCGTATGTATTGGAGTAACAGGAAATATAAACAACTCCAGGCACAATTGCTAGCATTCTTGAAGTGCTCGTAACTGCATTTGCAAGAATAAAGCATTGCCACCTGTATCTACAACTAGCTATAATTTTGTGTACACAAACAAAGCTCCTTGTGAAGATTTGCTTTGAAAGGAGTGTGAAAGTTAAAATATTAAAAGTGCTTTGCTCCCCTGGGGACCTAGTCAGCTCCTCTTCCATCTTTGCTTTAATTCAAGCAGTCAGAATGTCAAATATTCTTCAGACATTCCAGCAAAGTAGTTATACAGCTATGCATATCTGACAAACAAGAAGTTTGTTTGTCATCAACATATTTTATCAGACCTTTCCAGGGATCACTGAAAGACTGAGGAGTTTCTGTGGTATGCATGCATACATGTCCGGGGCATGTTAGTGGGGACAGTTTTCCAAATAGCTTTCTAGTCTAATGCTGAAAATCTCAGTAGACTTGGTATTTGAAGTAAATCTGAGGTTTGCTATCTGTTATTATTAAAAAACATTTCTGCTGGTGTTATAATTAGATGGACATAAGCTATGCCGTGTTTCTCAACCTGTATACTAAAATCATTGTGGACTTTTTTAGTAAATCCTGATACAACACAGAAGATAAGAAATTATACATATCTATATATTTTACATATTTTATACTCTCCCTCAGTACATGCATAATATGTAATATAAGACCTTATATGAGATCCATATACAAACTTTCTCATGCCCACAAAGAAAAGCCCTCAACCTAGAAGACTCCCATACACCATGATGAGGGTTCCACCTAGAGAAAGGGAGTACTGGGGGCCTACCCAGATTATGAAACCTCAGGAGCAAGCAACAAAGAGAAACAACATCCTCACTCCTTCCCTTCTTTAGATCCCTGAAAACACTTTGTATCCTGTCTTTATTTTGCTTTAAGCTTTCCCAAATTAAAGATACCAACATAAATCACTCAAAATGTGCTGCACTGGGCATCAAGCTGCTTTGCATTCACAAGCTTTCCTTGGGTCTCCTCCTCCCTCCTATCAGTTCTGTCTTCCCGAGTCTTCACTTCTTCTTAGTTTCCTTGGCACACAAGACAATATGTTGTTTGTCTCTGCATACAAGATGAAGGCTTTTCTGCTTCCCTTTCTGCCCAATGCTGATGTTGCAGCACAAAATACACTTTTGAGATGAAAAACCTGTAGAAAGCCTGCACACACTACAGAATTTCTGTTCTGTTGCTGACTACAAAAATTCATGAATGTAAGAAATAGAAAGCACCCAGCTGCATACAGAAAAACTGCAGTTAGAGTGGCAGCTTCCCTTGGGGCGTCATGTATCACAACAATAGCACTTTATGGATCCCAGTTATTAGTTGTGGCTGCCCCCTCCCTGGCAGTGTTCAAGGTCAGACTGGATGGGGCTTTGGACAACATGGTCTAGTAGAGGGTATCCCTGCCCATGGCAACGGGTTGGAGCTAGATGATCTATGAGGCCCCTTCCAACCCAAACTGGTCTGTGATCATATGCTTCTACAATTCTAGTGAATCACAGTGTTCTGAATGTGCCAACATTTCCATAGATTATTCTTAAATATCCAGAATTATTTTGCAAATCTTATTCACATATAGAGAGTTAAACATACTAAATGCAATTATTAACCACCTCAAGTAAGGTATTTTACAGTGACAGAAATTCTGGAGTGGAAAAGGTCTCAATGCCTAAGAATTATTCATAGATCTTGCTGAAAAACTAATGCAGTAAAACGTGTCAGTTGAATAATACGATTGTATGTAATACAATAATGTACTAAAGAAATGGATTCAGAGAAGAGGAAGGCTGTCATTATTTGGAGAAGGAGTTGCCATTAGACTGAAGTAAAGAGGTTTCCTCCTCTTGACGTCTATAATGTTGCTTGAGAACATATGAAAATACCTAAACTGGTAAGAAATCTAGCTGAAGATTTACTAATTTATACATTTGTCAGAATACCTAGCAGGAGAAATAGGATATTAATCTATATTCTACCTTATAATTTTGTGGTCCAGCCTGGTGTCACTGGATTCTCAGAATGGTTCCTTTTCATCCTTTCCATGATGGACTTTCAGGTTGCATTTTCAGAAACAGATGCTTAGGTAAAAATGAATTGGCCATTTCCATTTGTGGGTCCATCCCTCCAAGTCAGAGGTAGCAAAGGAGTAGAAATTCTTCTGTTAGTGCCAAAGTATGGGAACCAAGTCCAGAATGATCTTACAAGTAAGGCCTTATCTTTGTAGCATCTCTTCCCTTGCTGTAGTTTCTTCAAAGCTTTTAAATGCACTGACAATATTATGATAAGGCCTTAAAGGTATTACATTTTGAAATAATAACTTCTGAAATGCCAGAATATAACAAAAGAAAGTTGCTTCCTCCCATTGAATCACTTCGACAGGAAGCAATTATACAATCTATTAGAGCAACTGAGAACCTAGCAACACACGGGCAACCTTCAATGCCAGAGGCACAGTTGTTCCTGGCAGGAGAGTTTTAATGAAAACACTTTGGAAGATTTTTCGCTCCTTAACACTGAGAGTTCCTTTAACTTCATTTAAAGGAATAAATGAGAAAAATACTTCTACGTGTTAGTGTATCTTCCTTTCCTAAGTACAGCTGCAGAGAGCAAATAAAGAGCATGTTAGAAAATTAGCCCAGAGGAAGGACGATTAGCTGAGTGGAAAAATTACCACAACTAAAGGTAAACTGAATTGGCTCAGTTTAAACCAAGAGCCTTTCTTTATCCTGTTGTGGGTATGCAGCCTGAGACCACTGGTGCACTTTATGAGAAATATTATGGTTTTGAGCTTTTCGCAAGATTGGCTAAAATTTAGATTTTTTTCAGGTATATTTTTGTGTTCAGATATAAGGGACAAATAATGCCCAGTGGTAACTACTAATATGTTGTGACTGCCAATATTTTTATGAACAACCTGGGATGATAGAACAGAGAGCATGTGACAGAGAACACAAAACTAAGGAGAGATCAAGTTATTAGAGGATACCCTAAAGAATTTCCTGTCTGTTTTTCAAACAGCTTTGGTATTTGCTGTCTCTGATGACTGCTTCCAAACCTCTAAATAGCACAAGTTTTCTCTAGAATGGGTACAGATACATGTGTCTACTCTTGGGACAGGAGAAAACACCACCAGTTACAGCTGAAACGCAGCAATCTCCAGAGGAGTCAACCACAACCCAGAATACAACAGACCAAAAGGCATCAGACCTTCAAGAGCCAGTGCCACCGTTTTCAATTTTACAGTTAAAGATCTTCCCACTATTGTATCTTTGAAAATTCTTGATTAATATTTTTTCTAGAATGACCTTTTCTCACTTTGAGCTATTACTCAAGGTCATTCTCTTTTCCCCGATGTGTATTTTATTTTACCACAGGCTAATATGGCTCCATTTTTTTCAAGCAAAATTGCCCAGAAGTGTAATCATCCCACACACACTAGGAACAGTTGTTTGAAACATCTCTTCTGTTTTTCCAGTACGAGATAAAGGAAAAATTCTGTTAACCATAGAATCACAGAATGCATAAGGTTGGAAGGGACCTTTAAAGGTCATCTAGTCCAAACACCCTGCAGCAAGCAGGGACATCTTCACTAGATCAGGTCACACAGAGCCCCATCAAGCCTGACCTTGAATATCTCCAGGGATGGGGCCTCCACTTCCTCTCTGGGCAACCTGTTCTAGTGTTAAGAAGATTTATGGCTGAAAGGCCTAGTCATAAAGTAAATTTGCATTCTTGGAAATTCTGATAATTCCTGGGGGTTATGCAATGAGGATTATGGGATTTTGCAGGAACTCAATGCATTTAATTTCTTTTTTTGTCCTAATAATCCAGAGATGTGTAGCGGCAAGTAGAGAAATAGCAGATATGATATTGGGTTCACTTGTATTCTATCAAAGCATAGGCCAGTGACAGGTCTTGTACTGTAGTATAAAGACAGTATCTATTTGTCTTTACGTAGCAGCAAAAGTTACACTACACATAAACATCACAGTTTGCACTACAGCTTCAACTTAAACTAGCAAGTGGAGAAAAAAGGCTATTTTCAGCATTTGGTATAACAGTTCCACAAAAGTTTACTGTATAGAGCATACAACATGCTCTTGCTTTTTGGAAATTTCATCAGCTTCCATTTGATTTTGAAAGCTCAGCTGATCAAGGAACTAGGAGGGTTGAACAGGAAAAAGCAGTGGAATCAAATTAGAGAAAACACAGCTTGCATTAGCTTGGGAAAAAAAAACCCAACACTGTTAGGAAGTTGAGTAAAGAGATTCATCAGCTTAGAGTGAAGCCTCAGAGCTGACTTCACAGATTTTCTTCATGCTTTCCTGCAAATTAACTATGGGATTTAGCATAAACAGCCTAATACCGCTAAACTTTAATGTGCTTCTCATCGGCAGCATGCTGAAAACAGCAGTGCTTCTGTACCCCAAAAAGATATGAAGAGCAGAATGTTGGGTGATGATGAGTTGAAGCCTCTTTTACTCTTTTACATCAAACCTCATGCTTCCCTTATTCCTACATCTGAGTAGACCTGGCCTGCCTATAATTGCTCTGAAAACAAGAAGTCACACCCACAGGCTACAGTTTACATAACCTTTGCACTTCTTTCATGTAATGAGTATACAATTATAAAGATGAGAGGACCTGCCATAGACTGTTTGTCGATCCAAGAGAGATTTGCACCTCACCTAATACTTTTTCAAGCATAGCTTTACCCTTTAAACCAAATACACTGAACGAAACTTCCATATAGAAAGCCCTTCTATCTTCCTTGCCCATAACACAATATAAGACATCTTCCTTCTTGTTCAGACTCCCCCTTGAAGCTTTTCCCTCCAGCTGTACTCAATAGTCTGTTATAACATCTGGATTCTTCCTAGCTGTCACTGGCTCCTCCATTACTGTAGCCATATAACTAGAAAGGATATATCTCCAAAAAGGTCTATCTCTAAGTAAGTCTTCTTGTCTACAGAACCAACCTTTAAGTCTGTTGTTGCACTTATCCTGAAATGTTATCTGTATTTCCACTGGGCTCTGAAGCCCAAAGCAAACCAATGGGAAACCAAGGGGATATCATCTTCTGACCAGTCATAGCTGGTTTTGCACATTTTTGAGCTTTTTGACAATTTAGTGACTTTCAGTTAGAAAGTCATTAAAAACAAGAACAGAAAACCAAAATCTGCTCAATTAACTTCTTTCTCATCAAAATATCTTCTTTTTTTTTTTTTAACCCCTCATTCTTGCAAGATCATACTAGAAGAGGAGAGGACATTCCTACATCTTTCAAAGAACTGAAACTGGTTGAAATAATTTGTAATTACCTGTTTGCAACAGAGTTTTCCCAAGACTGAATGAAAAGATGGACAAACACATTTACTTTAGCGAGGCACCTATATAGAAGCCTAACTATCCCAAACTCCCTATATTTTTGCAACAGGCACATAGAGAGAGGGACTGAATCATTCCTGGGATGTGCTTATCCCTTTGTACTGATTGCCAGCCACTCTAAGGTGACCATGTTTCTAACTCAAGTTCTGCAGTTAAGTGTGTCAAATTAGATTAGATGAATCTGAGCCAGAATAAGGAAATATGTCAAGTTCTTTAATATCACCAGATTAGTACATAGTCAAGAGGCAGGTAGAAATCCATATCAAATAGCTCTGATGTGTGTGGTCATGTGGAGAACAGGCTCTACTTCTGGCAAAGACTGTCTTTTTGGTCAAATGATTTAAAGCTGTACCAGTTGTGGAACATGACAGTATGTACAGGATATAGTTATTATTTTCTGCATACAAAAGATTACACAAAAATGTAGGAAAGGAGGCACCCTGATTTAGGAATTGCACTGGCATACAGTTTAAATGTAACTTGAAGTAACATGTGAGGATCAAATATAGGCAACAGGGAGAAAAGAAAACACACAGCAAAAGAATGGATTACTTTATCAGTCAATAAGGCAAAGCAGTTATTTACCTTGCTGGTGTGACTCACTGTCTTTTTCTTTTACATTAGCATATGCAGTCAATTATTTAAAGACTGCACATTTCAAAAAACAAAATAACACAGAAAAAAACCCCACAATACTTTCAATGCTGCTCCTGAATGTACCTTGAAGGGCAGACCAGGTTTGACCGTCTCCTAACTACTGAGTTCGAAGCCCCCTAGACTGAGTTTCAGGACACAGCTACAACCTTAACTATTGTGTGCTTAGGGCAGACACAGCAATGATAAAAGAAATATCCCTAGTGTTCCTTATGGTTAGTTCCTAATGCATTCCACTTTATATGAACTTCAATTCAAAGAGTATCTGGGTGAAGCAGCTCCCAGGGCAAGACATCATTCTTTATTATTGTTTGGCCTGTGGGTTCTGTCTAGATAAAACAAACAAACAAAATCTTGTCCTCAGTCTTAAACTAAGATTAACTCAGAAAATCTTTTTATTAACAAAAAAAAAAACCAAAACCCAACCCATTTCTACATTATGGTCTGCTAAAACTCCCACTGACTTGAAATGTATCTTGCCCTTCTTCAGAAGACCAATGCCATCCAATTTCACTGACTGTGAAAGGCCAGCCCTGGTTTCTAAAAGAACAGTTTCTCTTTTCTCATTAGAGGGACACATTTATGTGTCCATGAATGAGAAGGTGACTTGAAACAGTCAGCATGGATTTATCAAGAGTAAGCAATGCCTGACCAGCCTGGTTGCCTTCTATGATAAAATGAACGCACTTATGGAGGAGGAAAGAACAACAGATGCCAATTACCCTGACTTAAGTAAGGCTAAACAAATGCAATATTCTCCCACAGTAATCTTTTATCCAACTTAGTATCTTATAGTCTAGATGGGTGAACAAGTTGATTGGAAAAAAAAATGGATGATCAGGCTTGAAGGGCTGTGATTAATGGATCATGCACTGCCTGAAGGCCAGTAACAAGTGAAGTAACACAAGAATTTATCTTGGGACCTGTTCCGTTTTATATCTTTCTTAATGACCTGGAGGAGCCATCAGAGTGCATCTCATCAGGCTCCTAGATGATACCAACTTGGAGAAAGCAGCTAAAATGCTCAAGGACAGAGCTGCCATAAAGAGGGACCCAGGGAGGCTGGAAGAATGGGCCAACAGGAACATCATGCAATTCCACAGTGCGGGACAAATGCCCAACCACACGCTAGGGAAAAGCGAGTCCCTGCAGTGGCACAGCCTGGAGATCAGCTTGCTGGGGAGCAGCTCTGCAGAAAAGAGCCTGGGTATCGTGGCAGACAGCAAGCTGCACATGAGCCAGCAGCCTGCTCTGGCAGTACAGATGGCCAGCAGCATCCTGGGCTGTATGAACAGCAGCATAGCCAGGAGATCACAGGAAGGGATTATACGCCTCATTAGTACACATCCAGATACTGCATCCAGTTTTGGTGCCCTCAGTCAATACAAAAAAAGGTACTGATAAACAGGAGTGCATTCAGGAAAGAGCCACCAAGACAGATGGGAACTGGAGCATTTGCCCTTTCAGAAGAGGCTGAGGGACCAGGGCTTGTCTATGTTGGGAAGAAATAGCTTCAATAAGGGGGGTACCTGATAGTCATCCCCCAGTATTGACAGAGAGGTCAACCAGGAAACAAAGCCAGACTCTTGACAATCACGCACACTGCACAAGACATTTCAGAAGTGGCTCAGACTGCATTTAAGGAAAAGCTTTTTCCCCATGAGAACACTCACACATTAAAGCAAGTTGCACAGAGAGGCTGTTCAGCCCCCATCCCTGGAGCTTTTCAAGTCCTGACCAAAAAAAGTCTTAAGTAACCTGCCCTGACCTAGCTGTCTCTGCTTTGATCAGGAGATCAGGCTGGAGACGTCCTGAGGTCTTTTCCAACCCAAATTATATCCTGAAATATGAATGCAGAAAAACAAGAATAGACAAAGCAGAATAGGAGGGGAACTGCATATCAAAATAAAGCAAACCTGGAGCAGTGCAAATGTCAACAAGAAGGCATGTGAAAGACATCCTTTAGAAGTCAGGCATAAAGTCTCATCTTCACAGGCCACGTTTCAAAGTTTTCTCTCTGGCACACATGAAAGACTTCCCCCTCCCAAACTTCTATCACTAGGGATGCACCCTTGACAATCAGAGGATTACGGAGAATTTAGCTGTTGTATTCTTACTGACACATTGAGTCCTCTTACTGATATGCACAAATCAGTAATCTGACCACAAGCTAAGTCCCTCGTTATAGTAGGAACTGCCTTTCCAAATATTTTGTGACACAATCTCTTAGCAACTGCTCAATGAGACAGACATCTAATCAAACATAGAGCTACTGTAAGACAAAAGAGCTTTGAGTCGTTAGAACTGAACAGTGCTTCCTAACTTTACCTTGTTGAGGTTTGATCTTTGTTTGTTAGCCCAATTCACACATGCAGGTGCTAAATTGCTCTCACAAAGGAACCCTATTTCCTCAGTGCTTGGCTTTGTAACCATAAAACCGTTTTGAATGTAGGAGATACAAGCAGAGCTGGACTATGCTGGATCAATGAAGGTACCGAGCAAAGGGGTGGCCCTGAGCCTCTGCCTTGCTTGTGTCTAACACACTGGAGGACAGACTGCCAATGCTATCAGACTTAATCTAAGAAACACTCATGCAGCATCAGGCTTCATAGAATTGCCCTGATTGCTGTCTCTCTTAAAATGTTTTGTTATAGAGAACAGCAATTACCCTCTTGAAAATGACATGAGAGAGTGCTTCCATGCCTGTCAGCATTGGTACTTTTCAGAGAGAACAGAAAATTATTCTTTTCTTAGTGAGCGTGCCCCATCATGGAAGGAAGATACATGAAAAACACTCTGACAGGCACAGCAACTTCGTATCTTGCACGTATCTTCGTGTTATTGGATCTGTTTTGGTATTATGCTGTGGTTTCACTATGATATTCTGAGAGATGGTTTCATTTGTAGTATTTCAAAAGCTTATTTTTCCTCATTAAACCACTTCCGCGTGCAAACTTCTATAAGGAAACACAATATTCTGTTTGCTGTACAAACAGAAAACTTTTTAAATTGAAATTACACTTCTATGTAATGGTTCACCCCAAAAAGCTCTTTCAAGTTCCCACTACACCTTTCTTCAATTCCTCCCTTAGTATTTCGATTATTCTGTCTTGGAATTATGAACAATAAAACCATCTTATAAGAGGTAGAATTGCACTTCTTAGGTTTCTTTTTTAAGATAACAGCAAGAAAAATACTCTTAAAAAAGAAAAATTGTTCATTTAATCATCTCTGAGATCAGGGTGTTTTCTGTGTTACATGTTCCAATACCATTCGCTTATTTGTTCCTTGGCTATTTCAGTACCATATTCTTGACAAAGATTTTATAGATGCAACAAAAACCCCTTCAATATATCCACAGTATCAGTGCTAAACAGGTGACAAAGTTTCACAGAAGCCATTTAGCTGTTGCAAAATAAAAAATAATGAGGGATAACACACCTATTGCACTTTGAGTAACTAGCTTTGGTGCAGTTCTGAATCTAAGATCTGTATATTTGGAGAAAAGATATGGGTGTCCAGATGAAGCATGTAGGTACTCAGAATATTTTTAGTTGGAGACCAGTGAAGCCATCTGAATACTCTCACAATGTCATAGAATCTTTAAGGTTGTAACAGACCTCCAAGATTGTCTAGTCTAACTGTTTCAGTACTACCTATTTTACTATCTAAACCATGTCCCTAAATACCCCATCCAACCTTTCCTTGAACACCCCAAGGGACACCCCTTGAACACCTCCCTGGGCAACACATTCCAATGCCTGACCATTCTTTCTGAGAAATTTCTCCTAATTTCTAACCTAAACCTCCCCTGGCACAGCTTGCAGCCATTCCCTCTTGTCCTATCACTAGTTATCTGCAAGAAGATGCTGACCCCCAGGCTCACCACAGCCTCCTTTCAGGCAGTTGTAGAGAGCAATAAGGTCTCATAGAAGTGTTTCAAACACTGCTAATCCCTGGAAGATATTTTCTTTCAAGCCATGTCTAGGTGTGAGGATGACCATTTTAGGAAATAAGGGTAATGAAAGTAAATGAAAAGCTCATACCATTTGTCCAACTAATTCTCATGAGTTGCCACGAAGTAGAATCTCATCCATAATTATTGCAAATTAATTAACTGAGGGGTCAATGTATCTTTACAATCTTTGTGGAGAAGCTCTTTTTAAAATGAATAAGTATATATATTTTAAATCTCTAAAATTGTAAGCACCAGCAAACAAAACTAGGTATGAAGAAATTAATTTTCCTCTCTCCTATGTAGACCTAAATTCTTCACACCACCTGCTTGTTGGTGCCTAAATGCAGCAAAAATATTTACTGTGCAAATCCAGTAGACGTAAGCCAGAGAAAACTTTCATAAGGAGAGCTAGTCAGATAATCTTCTAACCTGGCCATTCCCTGCCCCTGTACCTTTTTTAAGGTTGTTGAAATCCTAAAGTATATTTAATGTCTTCAGAACGTGACCTTTATCATCATCATGAGGGAGGGATTCTCAAATTCAACGTACCAGCTTATCTGTAAAGCCTTTTCTGGGCATGGTCTGTACGCAGTGAGTCAGTTCATGAGCATGTACTTGATCATCAAAATTGAAGGTGCTCAATTTAGCTTTAATAAATTGCACATTTAATTTTAGCAGATGCAGATGTATTGCTACTAGTCAACCAGTCAAGACAAGTGTTTCAGTTCTCCCCTCATACATTAGGTGCTTTTACCTTCAAACAACTATAAAACTATGGTTCCAGGCATCTTTTTTTTTTTTTTAATTGAGAAGACTGCTTTTGTAAAGTTATGCATGAAAGTAGTTGAAAAAGAACCTGATGCTCTAGGTAGTCATTTTTATTTGTAATCATTAAAGAAAATTCAAATTTTCAAGCTTGTTGGTTAAATGTACATCATTGTAACCTGATGAAGTTGAGGAACTTTTTCATGAACATTAACAGATTAGAAGTATTGGCAACCACCTTTAACAAAAGCGGGGAAAAGAAACCCAATTATGATTCTTCTATAACTGAATCTTTTTCTTTAAGTAAAACCACTTCTTTAGACTGTGCCTTCTTTGATGCCAAAAACAGTATAGAAAAATTTCTGGTTGCCTTTCACGGTCAAGGTAATTGGTACTAATTGTTTACATAATTTTTGTCAGTGCTCCAACTGTATAGTGTTCCGTCATAAGAGAGAGAGCACAAATACAAAACTTACTACACATTAGGAACAATTCTGAAGGGGTTTGCTGGCGCTGCATAATCAATTGGCTATTACACATCAGCAAAAGAAAAGTGTCATGTATAAAAATCTACCTACACTTAGAAGACTTTGTAGCTATAGGAAAAACAACAGCACCCAGACGTGACGTGCCAGAGGTCCCACTGTGGTGGCAAAGGTATTCTTTGTGCAGCTGAAACACCACACACACACACTTTCCAGAAGCTGCATCAATAGCAGCTGGTTTTCACTGGGGTATGTGCATGTGCACTTGGGCCTTGGACACCTCAGATAGTGCTTCACATCCTCGTTCAACCTGGACACGCTGGCAGAGTGTTTGAAACATGGTCTGAGACACCTCAGTATGAAGCAAACACAACCAAAGCTTGACTATTTCTGTGACAAATAGAGCGAATCTGCAGTGATGGATGGCACAGCATCTGAAAGCCAAGGTAGCTCCATGCTTTACATTCTGGGCACTGCACGGAGAAAAGACACTCTCAACACTTTGTGAACAGCTTAAACACTGCACACATGAGCAACATATTTAATTTCCATGAACTGAGCTGACCGGAAAAGGGCTCTGCATTTCAAATGAGGAGCAGTGCTGTCTCTGCAGGATACTGTGCGCTGAACACATCAGCCTCTCGCTCACTTCCATTCACTCCCTTCATATATCAAAGTGAGGCAGCAAAGCAAGCGATATTTTTAAAAGATATACCCAACTATTGTCTCAAACATCAAAAGAGAGCACACGGAATACTTATCTTGTTAAACAGAGGGTCTTCCTTAAGTAAAAAGCAGTCCATTTCTCAGCTTGTCATAGATGGCTGTGGGAGGAAGGAAGCACTTCTGGCGCCAAAATATTCAAGCAGCACTAAGCTAATGCAACCTATGTGGCTACCTATATACATATAAAAGAAATAAAGAACTGTTCTTTCCCCTTGCAGCAACTCAAAAGAAGGGACGATGGATCTTTGAAGTCTGTGGCAAAACTTTATTCAATACTGCATAGAGATAAAAAGGCTGAGCATGGACTTTTTTCGATCATAGATGAATTGCTTGATTTTAATAAGTGCTAAACACCTGCGGCTTTTATACAGGTGGAGACTGTGAAGGCTGATTTTTTTCCAAGAAAAAAAAAGTAGGCTAAATTCCTGTTTCTGAAAGTCTTTGACAATAGATGCATAATTATCAAAACAGCAGCATATCTGGAATATCAATACGATGAGCTAGAACACTACCCATTTTTAAGAAGTCACGTTCACTTAATCATTGTTCTGTAAGTGCAAGTACATAAAAGGATTACACAAAACCAGAAATAATTTACCCAATAGATCCACCTCACTTATTGCTTCTATGTCTCCTTAGCACAAGTAGAGAAGCAATGAATTGGGGCCATGCACGCATGGCAACTTTCTGAATTTCCATGACTTCCAATAAACAGAAATTCCTCTGTCTCACAAACTGTTATTTTCAGACCTTTTTCAATAATCAATGCTATGTAAATGGGAGACTTACTCCAGAGTTAGCAGCTGCTACGAGTTCATACCAGGATATTTGAAAATATCTTCTATTTTTCTTTTTTAATCAGAACATCTGAAAGTAAAATGTGGCTCTTTTTTCCTCTATGAGAAATAGATAATTAAAAAAACCCCTGCACTTATGAAAAAATATTTAATTAAAATTATAATGAAAACGCATAAAGAAAATGTATTCCCTGGCTTTGAAAAAAGAATTAGAGTCTGTAAGTATGTTCAAGTAGGGAGCCTTTCATTATTAGCCTGGATACTTTACAAATATTGAGGCCTATTTCATCTAAGTTGTCTTGTCCAATGATTTCAATCACTCCACTTGGAAAAACTGCAGGGAAGGTAAAATCTGGTTTATAGAAAAAACTATACAAGTATTTATAGAGGCTGTTCTCCTAGAAGAGTTGGAATCGCAGAAACCCTCAGAAAACAGCAAAGAAAGAAAAGCATTGAACATTCTTATCATTTTAGCCGACTTAAGGTTGTGAAAGAAAGGAGGACAGCAAATAAAAGGTATATCAAAGGAGCTGGAAGAAAACAAACAACCCATCAGAAAAGTTGGGTACATGCAGAGTCAATGCCAAGCTTGTACTTTGAACACAGAAGACAACTAATGGTTGAGAGACCCTACCCAACAGCATGGCTGACTCCACTCCTTAGCTCTGGACCCTCAGGTGGGTGTCTTTTCCTATGATCTGCTCTGACTCAGCACACTGCTATGGGCTTGGTGCAAAACCTGAGACCTGACCCGCAGGAAGCCAGATCAGATGGTCAGAACAGTCTTAAATAGCCTGTAGCCCGTGGCCCTGTGACAACAGTGGCCTGAGTAACTGAAGGGAATTTGACTTCAGGAGGGGACAGAAAGACTGGAGTGAATTGTCTCCAGAGTCTTGAATCCAGCTAGACAACCATGCAAAGGTGAACTTTAAGTCCTTCTTGTTTGGGGAGACATTTTAAGCACATGTTGAATTTCCAGAATGCATTGAACTCTTTTGTTCTCAATGAGATTTAAGTATTATGTTTAAATATCTCTTTTGGTGTTGGATTCAAGGGGGATATTTTCCTAACTGGGATCTGTAGTGATTAAGTTAACCTTTAGGAGAAGTATTGTATTGTTAGACTTCACATGCTTCGGTACGAAACTGTCACTAGGTAAAAGCAGTAGTGCTTCTGGCCTTCTCAGTCACACACCTATGCATCAAGAATAGTTCAAGCTCCAAGTCAGGCTTCAAAAGCCTTTTTGGCACCTAACCCCGTATCTGAGGTTACCAGACCTGATTTTTCAACTCAAGTTTTATTTTCATAAAGATACTCAGAAATAAGTATTTAAAGTGCTACTAGAGGAAGGTACTAACAGATGTCCCATGGAAGCAGATGCATGAGGACAAGGAGGAGTCCTGCAGAGAGAACTGGGGAAGAACTCTGCAGCGTTATCTTGTCACCGCAGCAGATCTCACACCGCAGCAGTAGTTACTGAGCACATGCCTAGTCCTTGCTCAGCATATCACTGCTTAACCACGTGGTGGGATGGGCTACAGTAAAGTCAGAGGAAAGAGTCTTGCTATCAGTCTCCTTGCTGTAATCCTAGGAAATAAATCTAAGTTGGATAAATACGACGCAAGTAAATGAGAATCTTCGGCCATACAATCTTTACATTATCTTACCTGTTGTTTTGGGTATGCATAGCCCGGTTTTGGCAGTGGGGTGAGCTACAGTGGTGGCTTCTGTGAGAAACTGCTAGAAGTTTCCCTAGGTCCAACACAGCCAATACCAGCTGGTTCCAAGACTGACCTGCCACTGGACAAGGTCAAGCCTATCAGCAACAGGAGTAGCGTTCCTGTGTTAACAGATTTTAAAAGGAGGAAAAAAAGGAACATCAGGGTTTTTTGCAGCCAGAGGTAGGAGTGAGATGATGTCAGAAACTGCAGACACACAGGTCAGGGGCAGGGGAGGCAGTCTAGGCATTGGAGCAGAGATTTCCCTACAGCAGCCTGTGGAGAAGACCATGGTGAAGCAGTTAGTCCCTTTGCAGCCCATGGAGGATGATGGGGGTGCAGCGATACCCCTGCACCCATGGAAAACCCCACACCGGAGCAGGTGGAGGCACCAAAGGAGGCTGTGATCTAATGGAAAGTCCATGCTGGGACAAGCTCCTAGCAGGACCTGTGGCCCTATGGAGAGAGGATCTCACACTGAAGCAGGTTTTCTGGCAGGATTTCTAACATGGTGGGGAACCCACTGTGTGGGGACCCCTATTCTGGAAGGTCTGCACCCTGTGAAAGAGACCC
This sequence comes from Zapornia atra, assembly GCA_013400835.1. NCBI lineage: Eukaryota > Metazoa > Chordata > Aves > Gruiformes > Rallidae > Zapornia > Zapornia atra. Next base: position 2,297 of record VZTU01002582.1, on the reverse strand, counting down.
ACACTGGAGCAGTTACTGAAGAACTGTAGCCTGTGGGAAGGACCTGCGATGGAGAGGTTGGTGAAGGATTGTCTCCCATGAGAGGAACCCCACGCTGGAGCAAGGGAAGAAGGTGAGGAGTCCTCCCCCTGACGAGGAAAGAGCAGCAGTGACCACATGTCATGAACTAACAGCAACCCCCATTACCCATCCCCCTGTGTCACTCAGGGGAAGGAGGAAAAGAATTCAGGAATAAAGTTGAGCCTGGAAAAAGGTAGAGGTGTGGGGAAGGTGTTTTAATATTTGGATTCATTTCTCATTATCCTACTCTGTTTTGCTTGGGTAATAAATTGCATTAATTTTTTCCTAAGTTGAGTCTGTTTTGCCCATGACAGTAACTGGTGAGCAATGCCTCCCTGTCCTTCTATCAACCCAGGAGCCTTTCCTTGTATTTCCTCTCCCCTGTCCAGCTGAGGAGGGCAGTGACAAAGGCACTTTGGTGGGCCAAAGCCAGGGTCAACCCACTGCACCTGTTCATAGCAAAAGTAGAAAAATAATTGATGACTAAGTAGTAGTCTTGGAGAAATGCTAGGTAGTTTAGAGACAATAGCTACCAGGGAGCTTTAGCTTATAAAATCCCAAAGATTTTATGAACAGGACTGGAAGATCAAACTTAATGTGCATTTTGAATAAAAACTATGGACATATCTTCATTCTCACATTAATAGAAATGTAAGAAATTTTCTGGTTTCTGTGGAGTTACTGAAGTCACCGAACCTCCTTACCAACAGCTACCAAGAAATTAGGTAGGAAACTGAAAACTTAAGCAACCAAGGCCAATTATTCACTGGATAAATTGCCTTACCTCTGCTTATTGTAACAGTAGTAGCAAATACAGCCGAGGTGTAACAAAGATATCAACAAATTACTCAAGATACAAACTCAAGTTTACACAAAGGGTTAGCTTTTTTTTTTTTAATTTTCAAGGGAGAATTTAATTGCAAGGCAGAAACTGTTACAGCAGAGCTGTGAGTGCACAAAATACAAGTACGATGTACTGTCTGCACGCAAAGAGAGCTATTAAAGAGAGCTTCGAATCTCACTGCACAGTGGTGCTCACGCTGCCATTGGTCCTGCGGGTGCGAACTGGCACTGCTGGCTGTCAGGCTGCGGCTGCCTTTAGCAGAGGTATTGCAAGAGCAGAGACAACACAGCCAACGTGGAAGTCACCAAGCGGCTACTCCTGCGCTAATGAATCAGATGAGAGGAAAAAAAGCAAGCAGAGTTTCTTCCCACTTCGGCTTCAGAAGGAACAGTGTATGGGAATCTGTCCTGCCTCCTGCTGACAGTTTTGTCGAGCCCAAATAACGCATCTCTCGGCAAGCCGGCTGAGACAGAAGTCGGGCTCTCTGTGCTTGGGTACCACCTGCTTCACACGCTGCATCGAATGGTACTCATCTCGCAAGAGCTGCGGCCACCTGCCCATGCCCAGCTCCCCCACAGGCCATAGCAGCCCCCTCAGACCCTACCTCAGCTGGCACGCTGCTTAGACCAAGCGTCAGCTGCATCTCCAAACTTGTCCTGCCCCCTCCTCATTTTTTCCAAAGCAGGGCTTTAAGATTTCTAGAAATACAGGGGGAAACAGGAAAGAGAGCACTTACATTTATCTACTGTCACGATGCTTGTGGTGCCACATGAAAAACAGGGTTTTTTTCAGGACTGTAGAGTTGCATTTATTATTCATTGTACTGGCAGTGTTGTTCACAAATCCCAGCAGGAGTCAGTCAGTAATATCCAACACATTGAGATGAGAAAATTTTCCCAAATGTCTTTAACTTTCCAAGGCTACTGGCAGATTGTTATTTAGAAGAACATGCGAGTGGGCTAATCCACCCAGGTAAAACATGTGTTTATAGGCACAGGATCAGTTCTGTGAATAATCACAATAAAATGTGACGCTCACCAGAATTTATTATCATATTCTAGAAATAGTTTAAGTTATTATGAGTGGGCAGGGGAACACCAGAGAAAATATTCTCTCATTTTTAATAGCCTCTTAGTACATGCCATCTTTTTTTTTTTTTTTTCTTAGCACAGAAAGATTTAGGTCAGGAAATATTGTTCATGAGAAACAACTAGTTCATTTGCAAATCCTCCCTGGAATGCACATGCTCTTGGCAGGTTAACATTTGCCTAAAGGGGTCCCTGATGAGGAGAAACAAGGACTTTGGTTTCCATCACAGTCAGTCCTTTAGCATTAACCCATTAACCGAGATGAACCCCAACACTCAGCATTCAGAGACATGAAAACAAACTCA
>VZTU01002581.1:4930-16147 GCA_013400835.1 Zapornia atra | reverse complement strand
CCAAGCTGCAAAGCTCATAGGAAGCTCCTCACCCCCCATGCCCCCCAGGTCCTTCTCTCCAGGAGCTCTTCTCCCAGCCTGTATCTCCATCTGGGATTCTTCCACCCCAAGTGCAACCCCTGACCCTTCCCAGTGTTCCAACACCACGAGGTTCACCCAATACACCCCATTTCCACCCCATGAGCACTTGAGAACCTTTCCTCAACCTATCAAATTCCTTTGTTCTCTCTGATTTCCTCACAAATCCCATCCCAGGGGTTGACCTGAGTGNGGGTTCTATTGCACTCATGGGAGGAGGTAGCAAAGGGTTGGCGAAGCTGCGGAGAGGATGAGTAGGGCGGACACAGGCGGTGGGGATGGTTCTGCTCGGGGCATCCTCAGTGCTGGGGTGCTCAGGTTGTGTCTGTGGCAACAAGGATGCTTGCTGTGGTGTTGGGCCTTCATTTCCAGCTACAAGAGAACCCAAATTGAAAACAAAAAAGACAAGAAAATGAAAATGAATCCATCAAGAATGGGGTTTTCTGACCCATTTCTTCCTTTCCTGGCCAACATGAACCTTCACCCTCCAAGAAGGTGAAGGAAACAGGTCAACAGTTCCATCTAAAAGTCTTTGGCAGGTGACTTCAAACCTAGATGTTCCTCAGAGCAACTCTTTTTATTTCTCTAAATAAAGCAAGCATCATGTTTTGGAGGAGATAAAGGAAGGACTTCCTGAATTCCCACAGCACCCATACTGGTTTTCCTTTTGGAAAACACCCAATCCTGCTGTTTCCTACAACATTTAGTGTGCCAAAGCAGTAGGTTGTTGGCTTGTTCATGTATATTCCATATGTCAAAACCTGGCAAGATCCAAGTGGAGATTAGTCTGGAGAAGAGGAGGCTGAGGGGAGACCTTCTCCCCACCTCCCTGCCCTGCCAGGAGGGTGCAGAGAGGTGGGGGATGGTCTCTGCAGCCAGGGGACAGGAGATGGGACAAGGGGCAATGGGCTCAAGCTGCCCCAGGGCAGGGGCAGCTCAGCTGTAGCCCTCAGACCAGTTGCTGCCACCAGACCAGATTCCTCCCACCTCCCCCTCCCCTCCAAAAATCCCAGCAGCTCCAACTTCCACCTCCCAGTGCTAAACACCAACTCCTCTCCAAACATCTTTAGAGCAAAGAGCAGCAAAAACCAACCCCCCCACACCCCCCTCAAGCTCCAGATGCTGTACTGACTTCTTCCTGCTCCAAAGGTCCTGTCCACAGAGAGGGTGGGGAACGGCACCGGGCGGAGGGTGAACTGGGGGTGGGGGTATCCACAGGTAGGAGATGGCAGGATTCCAGGGTACTGGGCACTTTCTAGTGTTGGCACAGGAATGGCACTGACAACAGCTGGAAGGAAAGCAGGAGAGAGAGAGGAAGTGAGTGGGGTTTGGAGAAATTCAACTTCAAACCTCAAACAACATCAGGAAGATCCCAAAACAACCCATTTTCCCAGTAAAATCCCAGTCCACAGGACTCCAGCCTCAGGTGGGAAGAGCAGAGAGGGACAATCCCCTCCCTTCCAGCCCATAAAGAGGTTGACACCCCACCAAGTGTGCTATGTTCAACCCAAGAACATGGAATTCAATCTCTCTCTGGGCACCTGTGGTTTCTTCTCTATGTGATGTGCCCCCTCCAGGAACCTATCAACAGCCACTTCCATTGAACCATCAAAAGCTAGGTAGATATTTTGTGATGAGATGGATTTCTGCCAGGAGACCTTCATGTTTCTTAACTCAGCCTATTTCCAGAGCTGCCCTGATCCTCCTGGAGTCTTGATTGGATCTGGTTTCTGAGGTCCAAGGTAGAACTTGGAGCACAAAGAGGAGAGCTGTCACCAGCTTGCTGCTCAGATGAAAGGTGCAGACTCAAAGCCTCATCATCTAGCTAGGGTTTGATGGGGGCTTAACCCTCTTTTGGAAGCCTGGGGAGCTCTCAAGGTCACTGAAGTTCTGCAGGATGGAACAACCTAGCTAATCAGACAAACGGTTAGGTTGGCAGGGACCTCTGGGTATCCAAACCCTGGCCCAGAACCAGATCACCTTGAGCAGGCTGCACAGGACAGTGGCCAAGATCACAGGGTTTCAATGTCTCCAGAGATGGAGACTCCACAAGATCTCTGGGCAGCCTGGCCCCCCCTTAAGTTCCTCCTTAAGGTTCCTCCCTCTAGTCCAGTTCCTTCCTCTGGTCCAGAAGTTCCTTCCTCTAGTCCAGTTCCTTCCTCTAGTCCAGAAGTTCCTTCTAGTCCAGAAGTTCCTTCCTCTAGTCCAGTTCCTCCCTCTAGTCCAGAAGTTCCTTCCTCTAGTCCAGTTCCTTCCTCTAGTCCAGCTCTTTCCTCTAGTCCAGTTCCTTCCCCTAGTCCAGTTTGTGCCCATCCCCTCTTGTCCTGTCCCTGGGCACCACTGAACCTCATTCTCCTGACCCCACCCCTCAGCACTGAGAAGATCACAGCATCATCCCAGACTCCCAGAGCTTGGAAGGGACCTCAAGAGAACATCAAGTCCAACTCCACTCAGTCTTCTCACCTCCAGGCTAAAAAGTCCCAAGTCCCTCAAGCTTCTCTTTGTGAGGGAGATGTTCCAGTCCCCTCTCCCTGTCCTCCTTGACTTGGGGAGCCCAGAGGGGCAGGAGAACCTCCTTTGACCTGCTGCACCCCCTTCTCTTGCTTCAACAGTCAATACTCTGGACTCACTGACTCAAACCACCCTTCATGACAATACCCTTTCTCTTCATTTCCTTGGCTTGATCACAGACCTGCTCCATGCCACCAAACCCACATGGTCTACAAGGTGCAGAAGGTGGGTTGGGAGAAGATCCCAAGTACTCACCAGGGTTGGTGGGTTGGGAATCCATGGGGATCATGAGCTTGGCACGGGTGGCTCGCCGGGCAGCCAGCGAGCGCTCCAACGTGGACATGCTGCTTCCAACATCTTCTGCCTCAGGAGCTGGAAGAGAAACCAAGCCCAGGAGCTCACAATGCTGTCATGAACCAGCAACTGGGCTGGGTTGGAAGGGACCCCAAGGAGCACAGAGCTCCAGCCCCTCTGCCACAGGCAGGGCCACCAACCTCCAGGCCTGGAGCTACACAAGGTTGCTCCAGCCAACCTGGCCTGGAACACCCCCAGGGATGGGGCAGCCACCCCCTCTCTGGGCAGCCTGTTCCAGCCCCTCCCCACTCTCTCTGCAAAGAGCTTCCCCCTCAGATCAGTCCTGTCTCCTGATCATCCAAACCACAGACACAGGAAGCCTTCCAGCCTGTCCAGCAGTAAGCCTTCTAGCCTGTCCATCTTCAAGCCTGTCCATCTTCTTCCAGCCTGTCCATCTTGGTTTCTCATAGGGCAACCACAACAAGTTAAAGATGTTCCTGGATCTTCCCCTTATTTGGTCCTGGATCATCTACCTAACTCAGAGAGCTGAGCAATCACCAGGTTGGAAAAGACCTTGGAGATCATCAAGTCCAACCATACCCATCTTCTACTAACCCAGCTCCCTGAGCACCTCATCTCCCCAGCTCCTAAACGCCCCCAGGGGTGGGGACTCAGCCTGGGCCAGGCCCTGACAGCTCTTGCAGGGAAGAACTTCTCCCTCCCAGCTGAGCTGCCCCTGCCCTGGGGCAGCTTGAGCCCATTGCCCCTTGTCCCAGCTCCTGTCCCCTGGCTGAAGAGACCATCCCCCACCTCTCTGCACCCTCCTGGCAGGGCAGGGAGGTGGGGAGAAGGTCTCCCCTCAGCCTCCTCTTCTCCAGACTGATCTCCACTTGGATCCTGCCAGGTTTTGCCCTGTGTCACACACTCCATGTGCTGCTCCAAGGTCACCAAGAACCAACATCAGATTCATTGTAGGCAAACTTCCAGGCTGCTTCTGGAGAACAACCACCCAAACCTTGAAGCACATGGAATGGGCTTGGAGTAGATGAGCTTCAAAGCTCCTTCCAACTCAAACCAAGGTTCTATGCTTTGAATTCCCCCCCATCTCCATTGCAACATCTCCATCTGTCCCCCCTCCCCAAGTCCCTCACCAGGTTGGGGGGTGCTCTTGTTGCCCAGCTGTGTTTCTGACTGGCTGTGGCTCACAGGGGTGATGTCCTGGCAAGTCTGCATTGGTGAGTCCCTTCCCTGTGGGTCTGAGCCAGCTGGTTTCTCTATGTTCTTCATTTCCATCTCCTCATGGTGTATCCATAGATCTGGTGGTCTCAGGTCCTTCTGGCTGCCCTTCCTTTTACCAGCACTGTGGGTTGCACGTTTCCTGAAGCAAAGAAAGATCAGAGCTGTCAAGCCAGAAGGTTTCTCTCCCTCCATCCTAAGTCCAGTAAGGTGATGGCTCCTCATTGATGTCCACCTGTCCTGGGGACCCTGCTTTGGCAGGGGGGGTTGGACCTAATGATCTCTTTGAGGTCCCTTCCAACCCCTCTGATTCTAAGGAACCCATCTGGTTGTGGCCTTCAGAGGCTTGGTTCCTGGACTTTGCTCCAGGAGATGGACCCAAGACTCAGCAGGCTAAAAAAATCCATCTCTTTTTCTAGTCTTTTCTATTCTTTTTCTAGTAATTTCTACTTCTTTTCCCCTCTTCTGGTTTCTATTCTTTCTCCTACTCATGTTCTCCATTCTCCTCCTCCTTTGACAGCTGGAGAGAAGGTCTTCAGATACCTCCTGATTGAAACATCTCCAAACCCCCCCCCATGTTTCTAGCTTACTGGGGTGGCTTTTGCTCAGAGCTCCCCAAAATAGTCTTACCCCTGGTTTGCTACATCCCAGAATACTTTGGGAAAGGGAAATCATCTCCCTGACCCAAGTGGAAAAGCAGAAGTCCTTGTGATCTATAACAAGCCCCATCTCAACCCCAGGTTGGTGATGACATTTGACTTCATCTAGGTTGATGAGGTCATCTAGGTTGATGATGTCATCTAGGCTGATGACTTCATCTAGGTTGATGATGTCATCTAGGCTGATGAGGTCATCTAGGCTGATGACTTCATCTAGGTTGATGAGATTTGACTTTGCACTTAGGGAAGAACAACTCCAGGTCCCAGAACTGACCTGTTGGAGAACAGGTGAGAGGGACCTGGGGGGCTTGGTGGACAGCAGGATGAGCCAGCAGCAACGTGCCTTCATGGCTAAGCAGGCTGATGGCATCCTGGGATGTATCTGAGGTCCTCTCTACCTACCAGGGATGGTGACTCAACCCCCTCTTCTGGGCAGCCTGGTCCACAGCCCAACAACTCTTCCAGGGAAGAACTTTCTCCTACCCTCTCCTCTGAACCTGATCTCAGTGTGGAACCTTGCTGAGCTTCACCTGCCCATCAGAGAGACCTGCAGAACTTCCACAAGCCAATCCAAACCCACCAGCTTCTCTTCCAAACCCATTGACTCCACTTCAAATTCCTAATTAAACCATCATGCTTCACCTCACTACCCTTTTAGAGCCTTTCAGAGGAACCTCAAGGACTTCTTCCCCACAGACAAGGGGGGGATTCAGAGGAACCTCAAGGACTTCTTCCCCACAGACTGGGGGGCGATTCAGAGGAACCTCAAGGACTTCTTCCCCACAGACTGGGGGGGTTTTGGGGTTGTTTGGGGCTTTTCTTCCAAATATGGGAGAATTAGCTAAAGACAACAAGTCAGGCTGCTTTTTAACTGCAAAACCTTTGGAGATGGACTGTCTGGAGAGGATCAAAACCCTCCACCCCAAAGTTAGGGAGCCAGCTGTGTGTCTGAGCTCTGCAGGGCTGCAGACTCAGAAGGGCTGAGAACATCAGCAAGCACAAGCCAAGTCTAGTTTGGGGTTCCTTTCAATCAAGAGACCTGATTCTTTCCTCTGCCTGAATTACACCTGGCAACATCAACACCACAGAGCTCTGCATGTGGTGGCTGCATGTGGGACACTTGAGTTTCCAAGGTTCTCCAGGGCAGGACTATTTCTTCTCCAGGGCTGGAGGACAGTAGATATTCTCCACTCCCCACTGAGTCCCATCTCCCCAAACCCAAAAGATCCAGCCCCCCAAAATCCAACCTCCACCCCTGTATCTTCACAGCCCAAATGTTCTTGTCCACATGTCTTTGGGAGCTGAGCATCACCAGCCTTTCTGTTCCACCCCAGGAGCTGAGAACCTACTTCCTCTGCTGTGCTGAAGAGCGGCGGGTGCAGATGACGGCCACCACCACCACCACCAGCACGGTGAGCACGCCGACTGTCACCACGATGATGACCAGGAGGTTGCTGTTCTTCTGAGGGGTCACACTGCCATGGGGAGGGTGCATCTGCCCAATTGGGGGCTCTGCAAGGAGGAGGACAAGCAAAGGGTGTTCAGAGGGCATCATCTCCACATCATCCCATGGAGAAACACTCACCTGGGGGTTCATTTCACCTTTAGACCGACTCAATGGGAGAGGAAAAAGGGACAGAGGTGGCCCAACAAGGAGCATGGTTGACACTAAGATGGGAGGAAGCCTTGCTCTGCCTGAGGGGAGGCTCTTCAGAGGGATCTGGATAGATGGGCTGAGCCTAACAGGATGAGGTTTAACAAGGCCAAGTGTAGAGTGCTGCACATGGGATACAACAACCCCCTGCAGTGCTACAGGCTGGGGGAGACTGGCTGGAGAGCTGGCAGGTGGAGAAGGACCTGGGGGTGTTGGGTGACCCCAGACTGACCATGAGCCAGCAGTGTGGCCAAGGAGGCCACTGGCATCCTGGCTTGTGGCAGAAACAGTGTGGCCAGTAGGTGTGGGGAGGGGATTGTGCCCCTGGACTGGGCATTGAGTGCTGGGTCCAGTTGTGGGCTCCTCACCATCAGAAGGACATTGAGGTCCTGGAGTGAGGCCAGAGAAGGGCAACCAGGCTGGGGAAGGGCAAATCCTCTGAGGAGCAGCTGAGCCTGGAGAAGAGGAGGCTGAGGGGAGACCTTCTCCCCACCCACCTCCCCTGCCCTGCCAGGAGGGTGCAGAGAGGTGGGGGATGGTCTCTTCAGCCAGGGGCCAGGAGATGGGACAAGGGGCAATGGGCTCAAGCTGCCCCAGGGCAGGGGCAGCTCAGCTGGGAGGGCAAAGCTCTTCCCTGCAAGAGTTTCCTGAGATCCATCTAAAGCACCTCCTGTGATCACAGATCATAGGGGTGGGAAGGGACCTCCAGAGAGCATCAGGTCCAACCCCCTGCCAAAGGAGGGTCCCCAGGACAGGGCAGTGTCCAGATGGGGCTGGAATCTCTCCAGAGAAGGAGACTCCACACCCCCCTGGGCAGCCTGGCCCAGGGCTCCCTCACCCTCACTGGGAAGAAGTTCTTCCCCAGATTGGTGGGGAACTCCCTGTGCTCCAACTTGAGCCCATCACCCCTTGTCCTGTCCCCACAGCCACTGAGAAGAGCTGTTGGCTCTAGTTGGATGGTCTCCAAACCATGAAAGAGAGGCATGAGAGAGCACTTAAGAGAAGGAAAGTAGGGTGTGTCCCCCCAAAACTCCACTTCCTTCTGCAGCATGGCTGGATGGAGACTGTACTTACCATTCAGACTGCTCCTGTCAATCAGGTTGGTGTCCACAGGCCAGTAGGAACCATCCCCATGACGACCTGTTGGTAGGAAAGACATGGATCAGAGGTGGCACAACAGCTCAACTGGCCCCATCAGGTGTGTTTCTTGAGGGAGCTTCTGTCTGACAACATCTCAACCACTCCAAAGTCCCCCAGTGACAAACTAGCTGGAGATGGCAGCATCCACCTTGTGCCCTCTCCATGGCTGAGGGGAAGAATTCAGAGCAGACATCTCCTTTAGTACCTGAGTGGTGGAGAGATGGTGCCTCACAGAAAACCATGGGCATGTTCTCCACCTGCTGGGTGGCTTTCCATGGCTAAGCAGCTACTCCTTCCCTTTATTTTAGGGAATACAACTCCACAACAGCTTGGGGTGGGGGTTATTTTGCCCTCTCTTCTCAACCTGATGCCAAAAAGCCACCACCACCACCAAAGGAGATGGTTATTAGTCCAAAGCAGCTTGGGCTGTTTGGATTTGCTCTCCAAATTTGAGGTGGTTCATCTTCTCCCCTGCTTTGCTTGGTCCTGTTGATCAGTTTGGGGTTAAGGAGCTGTCATGGCATGTCCACATGTCCTCCAGAAGGACAATCATACAGGTTGGGCAAGTCCTACCAAGCTCCTCTTCATCTCTACTGGGATGGGAGTGAGCAGGCAAAGGCCACAGCAGAAATGCTTTGGGGTAGAAGCTGGAGCTGAAGCCAACAGCATGTTCATGGTCTGGGTGTACTTCACCACAGCAAAGGCCCATCTCATTCCTCCAGAGCTAATTACCTTCTCACTGAAGCCAAATGAGCCTTGGGACAGCCCCACTGCTCTGCTGGGGGGAAAGACACCCCCCAAAATGAGATGGGCAGAGGCTGCTGGAGAACCCCATCACCAACCCCAACTCCTCAAGACCTTTTGGGCATCCAATGACCACCATCTAGATGACACCTCCTAGAAGATCAAGCCCCCCAAATCCCTCCTATTTTCCCACTTCCCTGCAGTTGGTGGTTGTTCCTGCCATGTTCCTCTCTAGAGGCCCTCAAATTTTTGGGGCTTGGGAAGAAATTCATCTGGAGAACTTGGATCTATCAGCTTGGAAGCTCTTTGTCTGATGAATGGCCTTCAATAAAAGGAAGATGATTAACCTTCAAGGTAATCATCTCTCTAATCAAGCTTAATTACACAGCTACACCAAACTCCAGCCCTAGAAAGCCAGGTTGAAAGATCTTTTAGCTCTAAAAGTAGATGAAACAGAGAGAAATAGAAGCTCTCTGGGAATTCTATGACACTCTGAGGGGCCTCCTCCTAGCAGTCCACCATCCAAAGGAGGATGTTGTGACCCTGAGGTTATATTGTGCTTGGCAAGCTGGTTAACTCCATGGGAGATGGTTACAATGTTCTTCTTCTTTCCATTTAACCCAGCTTGAACCAGCTCAGGAGGTGGTGGAAGATCTACTGAGGCTACTGGAGACCTTCCAGCTCCTCATCCTGGTTGCCCCACTGAAGTTGAGTCCTTTTCATGAACTCAGGAGCACTTTTCAAGGTATTCAGGGTGCATAAATATCTGGCTAAACAGCTGCCCATTTCATCCCTGGCTCTAGAGGCCATCATTTAGCTGGGGTGGTCAAACCTAGAGGCAGCCAAGGAGTGATCAGGGAGAGGTTTAGGTTACACCATCCATCTTGAGGGGGGGTTCTTGGGGTAGGATGGTTTGGGAAACACTCTAAAAACCATCCTGAGGTGCAACCTTTGGAGTTAATATGTAGTGAGTCAGCTCTGTTCTGCTATTAAGATGCACAAATGTTGTTTACAGGTTGCTAAACATCCCCCTGGAAGGACCTGAGAGGGGAATCTCTGCTGCACCTTGAAGGACCTGAGAGGGGAATCTCTGCTGCACCCTGAGTTTGAAGATGGCAAGGGGTGAGTAGGCCCTAAAGCCCTCCTCATGCTCTGTTCCAAGCCAATGCACCTCCACAGATCATTTCCACCTCCAGCTTTCACTCCATGACAGTGGAATCCAGCTCTCATTTGGGGGCAGCTTGAGCCCATTGCCCCTTGTCCCAGCTCCTGTCCCCTGGCTGAAGGGACCATCGCCCACCTCTCTGCACCCTCCTGGCAGGGCAGGGGAGGTGGGTGGGGAGAAGGTCTCCCCTCAGCCTCCTCTTCTCCAGGCTCAGCTGCTCCTCAGAGGATTTGCCCTTCCCCAGCCTGGTTGCCCTTCTCTGGCCTCACTCCAGGACCTCAATGTCCTTCTGATGGTGAGGAGCCCACAACTGGACCCAGCACTCACCAGTACCCAGTCCAGGGGCACAATCCCCTCCCCACACCTACTGGCCACACTATTTCTGCCCCAAGCCAGGATGCCAGTGGCCTCCTTGGCCACACTGCTGCCTCATGGTCAGCCAGCAGCCACCCAACACCCCCAGGTCCTTCTCCACCTGCCAGCTGTCCAGCCAGGCTCCCCCAGCCTGTAGCACTGCTCAGGGGGGTTGTTGTGTCCCATGTGCAGGACACTGAGCCTCACCTGACCTTTCAAACCAGAGTGAAACCAGAGTTCCAATCCAAATCCACCACCCCAGATGATGGTGGGGTCCCTCCAAAGGCCACCACTGACCCCTTCCTTGGCTAGATGAGACCCAACCACATGATGCTCTTGCTGGAACTGAGAGCAATTCTCAGGGATGATGAAATTGAAGGTAAAATACCCCCAAAAAAGGGATAAATAAGAAAATCCTACCAACAGATTTGCAATCTGCAAGGAAATGGGAGTGGAGGGACTGTCATTAAGCAGATGAATATTCAGATGAGGCAAATTAACACTTAATGCCTTGACAAGGTGATGCAACAGTTGGATGGAGAGAGGAAAAAGAAGCTTGAGGATTTCTTTCTGGGAGGCTTTTTCCTCTAGAACTCCAGGAAGGGTGTGAAGAGGAGCTGGTGGCACTGCTGCTGAGCTTTAATCAGCCCTTCACTGGAATGATTCCAGAAGGATGAGCCTCCCAAATTTATGGCCTCCAAAAGCAGCTTGACATTTTAATTGGGTCTTCAGCAAAAAAGGAGAGAGACAAACCAATTTCCTCTCCTGGAAATTTCCAGCTTCTCCATCAAAGCAGCAGCACAACTTCATTAACAAGATTAATTAGCAAGTCAGAGGCTGCTTCCTCAGGTGCAAAGTGTAACGCTGTGTCAGCGCTGCCCCCCACTTCCCAACCCCATCCCTGGGGTTCCCCCCCCACCCCTCCCAGTGGTTCCAGTGACAGATTGAGGACACCATACCTTGGTCATTAGCCATTTTGTCAGGGTGTTCAACTGCAAGAAAGAGACAATGTCATTAGAGGCTGACAGCTCCTCCCAGGAGACACCACGCAGCGCGGTGACTGTCGGGGTGTCGGCGGCGCGGTGTTGCTGTCCCACCCTGCTGATGGATGGGGAAGGTACAAGGTGAGTTTGACTTTCTTTTTGGGGTTTGGGTTGTTTTCCTGGAGAGGGCAAACACAAAATCACTGAGTATCTGGAGTGGAAAGGGACAGGGAAGGATCATAGAATCAGCACATGGTCTCACTTGGAAGGGACCTCAAGGGTCACAGAGCTCCAACCCCCCTGCCACAGGCAGGGCCACCAACCTCCAGGCCTGGAGATACACAAGGTTGCTCCAGCCAACCTGGCCTTCAACACCCCCAGACACAGGGCAGCCACCCC
>VZTU01002580.1:12758-85693 GCA_013400835.1 Zapornia atra | reverse complement strand
GGTTGAGTCACCATCCCTGGATGTGTTTAAAAAAAGGGAAGATCAGGTACTTAGGGATATGGTTTAGCTTAGGGTGGGAATAGTTGAACTTTATGATCTTAGAGGTCTTTTCCAGACTTGTGATTCTGTGATTCTGTGATCTATCTCTCCTGGATTTGTCATATAAACACCCGTTTGTCCATCAGTCCTCATTTCTTAGGGAGGGTCCCCTGGTAATAAAACTAAAGACATTGTTGTAGCAAAAGCTTTATAGTCAGATATTTGCCTGTAGCAGAAGTACTTATGAAAGTACTTCTTCAAAGTATCAAAGAAGTACTTACAAGGCAGGTGATACACAATGCAATTTGCTCACCTGGCCAGACCCCAGCCCATTCCCAAGATGTCAGTCCTCACAGGCAAGCCCCCTTTATATGGTGAGCATGACATCATGTGGTATGGAATACCCCTTTGGCTAGTTAAGGTCATCTGTCCTGGCTATGTCCCCTCCCAGCTTCTTGTGAAAAAACAACTCTCCTAGCCGAAAAGCAGGATAGTCTTGATCTAAATCAACACTGCTATTTCTATATTGCTAAAGTCACATCTCTCTGCTGAATGAGAAATATAACATAAAATAACAGAAACTGAATACATGAAGCTGGATGATATGACACAGTTTACAAGCAGTGTGATCCTAAACAATCATCCCAAAACTTTAAGCAATGTTACAGCTACAACTGAAAGGAGTTATACTTTCTACACTAAAAATTAGTCTACTTTTTTGTATCTCTGATTTTTTTTTTTTTATTTTTTATTCAATAATGCCATGAATGGCTCTTAACTCATACTACAAATGAGTTTTGCCTGCAATCAATGTTGAAGACATGGTTATGCCCATGAGGATATAATTATTACCAGCGGGAAAAGTGCCATCTGGAGACCTCCTCTGAGAAAGTCCATCAAATCAAGCTATAAATGGCATTGCAAAGATATTGACAATGATCCCTTAAGAAAAAAAATAAACCCCTGTAGATAATACCCTGTGATGCTCTGACTGCAAGTTACAGCATCCCCTTAGACCACCAGTTATCAGAACGTTAATGCCTAGGGATAAATGCACAAATGCAGAAACTGCACTGAAAGGAAACAGCACTAAGGAAATGCATCTATTGCATTCAATACTTCAAATGCCTGTTACATTCATTAGTTTTACATGGTGAATAATATGGATACTATTAATATTTCACTGCCTTTTCCTGATTCAGAGTTAATAGCAAAAAAATTGCTATTATGTAAAGAAGATAAAGAGCGTTTGAATGTTTGTTTTATACTCTCCAAGATAGAATGCCTTTTCAGATTTAAGCAATCTGTAACCTGAAGGACTGTAGGCAAATTGAAATGAACAAATAAAGCAAATCTACCGAGGTTTCACACTGAAAACATATTTGATTTTTTAGATTAGGCATGATGTTTCAATATTGTTTGCATTTAAAGAGAGGCAATGTCTCCCAGTTCAGGTCAACACCTTCCCTTTATTATTTTTTAAAATGTTCTTTTTTAAAAAACAGACACTCTTAAATTTCACAATAACTAGTGCGTATCAGATCTAGAAGTGAAATAATTAATAAAATGCTATAACTTGTACATAATGTGAAATGCTCTACAGAAAATCTTAAAACATATTTCTATTTTCTGCTGGAATTTTTCAGTGAACAGTGTTGGACTATATGGTCTCTGAGAGTCCCTTACGGCCTTCTTATTCTGTCTTAACTACGAAATTCTAAATTTAATGAATACATGTTACTTTTCCTTATTATGCATGTGATTACCTATGTTACTTAGTAACTTTTCTTCAGAATTGAATATTATTTTAAGTGACTGGCAAGATACCAAGCACTGAAATAAATATTTTCCTTTATTTTAAATAGAAGTAAAAAATGTGTATTAGCAGATCGTGAAGACTATCTTACTAGTTATGCAACAGATTCAACTCCCAGACTGAACTGCACTGATCTGTTGGTCCAGACTGCTAGTCCACAAACAATTTATAAGATAAATAATTATTAAATGCAACCTTTTCCAAATTCAGTCTGCTTAGATGATGCTCCACAACTGCCCCATAATCTCAATTTTTCAAACACATTTATATCTTCGTTTTAAAGCCATATTAGTTTTAAATGTTAGTTTTAAAGCAAGGCATTAATTTGTGTTTCCATTTTAAAAAGTTACAAATTAATATGTTGTTTGTCAATTACTGTCATACACACAATCAATTATTAAGTTTAATAATAATAATGCAAAAAATACAAAATAAAAAAAAAACCCTACAAGTAGAAAACCACAATTGTCTTTGGAGGCAAAAATCATAATGAACTGCTGGTATACATACTCTGAATTCCAGAACATTCACTGTACTTCAAATTTGGTGTGTAAAATCCTTCTGACATGCAGGATATAGAGATTGCTGAACAGTTGAAAAAGATCTCTTTGCAGTTCAATTTTATTTGAAAAAAAAAAACCAAAGTTGGTAAAAACATGCTAAGCTTTTTTAACTGTAGCTACATTTAATTGTGACAGAGAACTTTGGTGGCATTCTATGACTGGGTTAGACCATTGGTGGATAAGAGCAACAGATATCATCTGTCTGGACTTGTGCAAAGCACATAACTCTGTCCTGGACAATATACTTTTGTCTAAACTGGAGAGACATGGAATCAACAGATGGATAACTCAGTGAATAAGGAATAGGCTAGTTGATCACACTCAAAGGCTTGTGGTCGATGACTCAATGTTCAAGTGGAGATCAGTTACAAGTAGCGTTTCTCAGGGACTAGTATTGGGACCACCACTGTTTAACATTTTTTGTTGGCAAAATGGACAGTGGGATCCAGTGCACCCTCAACAAGGTTGCCAGTGACACCAAGCTGTTGGATGCACTTAACACCCTGAAGGGAAGGGATGCCACCCAGACTGCCTACAGGAAAGGTGGTTAGGTAGTGTTTATTAGGGAGTATACAGACAAGGGGTAATGAGTTTATATCTCCATTAATCAAGGAGGGTAGATTTAGATCAGTTATAATGAAGAAATTCTTTACTGTGAGGGTAGTGAGCCAATGGAACAGATTTCCCATAGAGGTTGTGGCTGCCTCTAGGAGTGTGGCTGCTCCCTGGGTGTGTTCAGTGCCAGATTGAATGGGGCTTCAGAAAAACTGTGTAGTGGAGGATGTCCCTGCATTTTCATATTGTGGATTCTATTGCTTAAATTATTTTAGAATGCTTCCTCTGAAAAACAGGCACTCTTACATTTTTCATATCATGCTTTTGAGATATCCAAACAGGATAAGATGCATCATGTTCTAGATGCACCTATCTTTCCCTGGTGTTTATAAGACTGGATGGCTATCTCAGAGGTTGTCAGGCATTATAACTGCAAACACTTACCCCTTCCCTAACCCCCTTCTAAAGTCTTTTCTATACTACTATTTGTTACAAAGGAGCACTAAAGCAAATTTAAAAAAAAGATGCTATAGATTGGATCTGCAGTTTCAAAGAA
This sequence comes from Zapornia atra, assembly GCA_013400835.1. Lineage (NCBI taxonomy): Eukaryota > Metazoa > Chordata > Aves > Gruiformes > Rallidae > Zapornia > Zapornia atra. The sequence goes on along the minus strand of VZTU01002580.1, from coordinate 82,164 downwards.
CTGAGAAGGTGAAAGGAAATGTAAGAACAGTCATGAATTGGTGGAGTTCATAAATCGAGGGAAGGTAAAGGAAAGCATAATAAAATGAAGATATTTTTAAGAATTTTGTGCAATCTTTGTTTCTTGAAGTATGATAAAAATATAGGCAAAAATCCACCAGAAAAACCGATGTTGTTGCAGAACTTACCTTTGAGGCAGAATAGTTGACACTTTGAGTTCCTTTCTTTGCTTGTTCATGGAAATTATGACTTCTGCAAACAAATAATGTATCCTCAAATAGTATTCATATAGAAAACATTACTTCCAGATTATGAGGATTCACAAATTAGGATTAGTCTGACATCCGTCACTGGAAGGAGTCAACAATTTCTCTGTGAGCCCTTAGAGTACAAAACACACTTGATCATTATACATCATCTGATACTTTGTTTATCAAGATTTTACATAAAGTTTTTCAAACCTAAAATTGCTGGTTTTCCTGACTTCTGTATAATTTTGTTAACTACAAACATATCCGTTTAAAGGATGCACATAATGTAATAACATTTCAGTCAAGAATACTGTATCTGAAAGCTGATTTTTAAAGTATATCGAGAGAAAGGATATAATGTTCAAATTCACCCTCTGAAGTGGAGTTTTCCACATCAAAGTAAAATTCTTAACATTATTTTTCTGATTAAAAAAGGCATTATTTATTACACTTCTGTATGGCTAAGTCTACAAAAAATATTCTTACAAGAACACAAAGTAACAGACTTTTAATCCTGTTCATAGTGTACAGTTTGCAAAGTTTTCCCAAGTGATCACAAACTTCCTGTCTAATAGCACAGAGTGTACTTAGTCTGAGCTGATTACATTCTGGCTTATAGTTACCAATTAAAGAAACCAATTACAGCTCCAAAATGTGTCAACAGAGTTTGACCTAATTTGATCCTAGTTAATCAGTTACATAAACAAATTTTGTTTATATAACAAATTGAATTTCAGTTAAAGAATAAACAATATAAACATTGTACCACACCTTAGCTATAACAGTGTAATCAAATCTATTATTTAGAATTATTTTTTTGAAATGTAAAGTAGTCTACTGGAAAGAAAGCATGCTTAAAAAACCATAAATCTTAATAACTACTATCTTCTTATCTGCTGAACGATTTTTATTGACTGTTTTGTAAGAGATAGTAAAATGCAACTTGAGTGGTGAAAAAGATCTAGGAATATAGATTTAAAATTAATACTCAAAGGATGACTGTGACATTAGAACTAAGAAGTGTAAAGGTGCCCATCTGCCCAATGTATGAGCTATTTGACAGCTTCTTATTTTTTTTTTATTTTAATAGAATTATGTTATGACTGGCCTAACTACATTTTGGAATTCTTACCAGCTGGAGATATTCACAAAGACCTTATGTTTACAGTAATATATAAAAGATAAAAAGTTCACATATTTTGTTTCTCTTGGGTATAGAATCATAGAACTGTGGAATCACAGAATCACAGAATCACAGAATGGTTTGTGTTGAAAGGGACCTCAAAGAACATCTAGTTCTGGCCTGCCTGCCATGGGTGAAAACACCCTCCATTACACCAGGTTGCTCAAAGCCCCATCCAACCTGCCTTGAACACTCCCAAGAAGGGGAAGGAATACACAACTTCTCTGGGAAACCTGTCCCAGTGCCTCACTACCTGCACAGTAAAGAATTTCTTCCTCATATCAAATCTAAATCTACCATTTTTGAGTTTAAATCATTACACCTTGTCCTGTCACTACTTGCCCTTGTAAACAGTTCCTCTTCAGCTTTCCTGTAGGCCCCTGTCCTGGTTCAGCCCCAGCTTGCAGCTGGGAACCACATGCTACTTGCTCACCCCTCTGATGGGAGGACAAACTCACAAAGTCCCCACAGATTGGGATAAGGACAGTTACTGACACAGCAGAGTGAGTGGAACAACAACAGAGCACATGACAGAATACACAAATGGTGATAACACAGAGCACACTACCAACCTCACAGATCCACCCCTCCCAAACCAGCCCCTTTTATGGAGATCATGATGTCAGGTGGTGTGGAAAACAACTTTGTCCAGCTCAGTTCACCTGTGTTGGTTTCTTGTATCCTAGCCAGAACCAGGGCAGCCCCCTTTACATGCTGGAAGGCTGCTATAAGGTCTCTGTCCTGGTTTTGGCTACAGTAGAGTAAATTTTCTTTCTAGCAGCCAGTGGAATGCCATATTTGGGAATTAGGATGGGAGCAGTGCTGACAACACACTGATGTTTTAGTTGTTGCCAAGCAGTCAAGGACTGTTGTTCATGTTGCCCTACTAATGAGAAGGTGGGGTGACACCCAGGAGGTTGAGAGGGGACACAGGAAGGACAGGTGACCCAAACTGGCCAAAGAGGGTATTCCAAACAAATTAAACAGTGCTGGTCCCAGTACTGACCCCTGAGAAACACTTCTATCACTGGTCTCCTCTTGGACATTGAGTTGTTGACTGCAACCCTCTGAACATGATCATCCAGCAAATTCTCTACTGAGCACTCCACTTGTCAAATCCATGTCTCTCCAATTTAGAGAAAAAAGCTTTGTACATATCCTGGTAGATGACATCAGTTACACTTCCCTTTCCATTTCATCAGGTCCCATAAATTTCCAGTCGTTTAGATGGCCTTGAAATTGATCTTCTACAGTGGACAGTTCTCCCTGTCTTTGCCTTCTGAGACTTGGGCACTTTTGACTAGAACACTTTCCAGTGAAGATTGAGGCAATGTAGTCATTGAGTACCTCAGCTTCTCAACATCCCTAGAAACTAAGACTCCCACTTTCTTCTAGAGAGTGCCTATGTATTCTCTCCTCCTTCTTTTATCCATAACATGCCTACAGAAGCTTTTCTTGCTGTCCTTGACTTCCCTGGCCATATTTAATTCTGTCAAGGCTTTACCTTTCCTAACATGATCCTGGCTGCTCAGAGAGTTGCTCTGCATTCCCCCCAGGCTATCTGCCCTTGTTAATGCCCTCTGTAGGCTTCTTTTTTGTGTTTGAGTTTCCCAAGAGCAACTTGTTAATCTACACAACCCTCTGGGCATTTTTGCCTGACATCTCTTTGTTGGGATGCATTGCTTTTGAGATTTGAAGGGGTGATCCTTGAATACTAACTGGATGTTTTGGGCCCCTCTTCTGTCCAGGGTTTTGTCCCATGCACATCCCTGAAGAGGCCCAATTCTGGAGTAGTGATCTTGCTGTGGTCCTTCTTTGCTGCCTTGAGGGTCTTGACCTCCACCATTTCTTGGTCACTGCAGCCAAGGCTGCCCTTGAGCTTCACTTTCCTCACCAGCCCCTACTTGTTGGTGAGAACAATGTCCACCATGGCACCTCTGATCATTGGCTCCTCTATTGCTTGGAAGAGGAAGTTGTCATCAATGCATTCCAGTAACCTTCTGCATTACAGAATCATAGGGATTGGAAGGCACCTCCAGAGATCATCGAGTCCAACCCCCCTGCTAAAGCAGGTTCCCTAGTGGCTTATGCCCTGCTCCAGTACAACTGAAGATGGAATCTGTGGAATCAGGACTGTGGAGGGTGGAAAGGCTTTGAATGTGTGCTCTAGAAAGAAAACACCAAAGAACACAGTGGATAAAAAATTTTGCCACCAAAGAAGGGAGTGAGAAGACGTAAGAAACAGTGAAGGAGGGGGGGAAAGGAGGCGCTCCAGCTGCTGGAGAGAAAGATTCCCCTGCAGCTCATGGAGAAGGCGATGGTGGAGCGGGTTGTCTCCCTGCAGTCCATGAAAGACGATGGGGAGCAGAGATCCCACTTACAGCCTGTAAAGAGAACTCATGCTGGATCAGGTGGAAACATATGGAAGATGCTGTGACCCACATTGGAGGAAGCTCCAGTCAGGACCTGCAGCCCATGGAGAGACAGGCCCATGCTGGAGCAGGTTTGCTGGGGGAGACCTGTGACTCCATGGAGGACCAGGCTGGAGCAGTCTAGGCCTGAGAGACTGCACCCCATAGAAGTGACCCATGCTGGGACAGATGGTGAAGAGCTGAAGACCTGACAGAAAGGACTCACGTTGGAGAAGTTCGTGGAGGGCTGTCTCTCATGGGTGGGACCCCACACTGTAGCAGGGGAAGAGTGTAAGGAATGGCCCCCATCTAAGAAGAAAAACAACTTGTGAGGAACTGACTGAAACCCCTATTCCCAGTCTCCCCTCATTCTACCCTGGGGGGAAGGAAGGGAGAGAAATCATAAATAGTCCTTGAAGAAGGGATGGGTGGGGGTAGGTGTTCTCATTATCCTACTCTGGATTCACTCTGTGTGTGTGTGCAAGAAATTAGATTTTTTTGGTTTTAATTCCATGTTGAGTGTGTTTTGCCTGTGACATTAATTGCAGAATGATCTCTCCCTGTCCTTATCTCGATTCCTGACATTCGATTTATATTTTCTCCCCTGTCCATCTGAACAGGGGAGTGATAGAGTGACTTTGGTGGGCATCTGGCCACCAGCCAGGGTGAAACCACCACACTCATTTATCCACCTAAAGGTCCTAGATATGAGTGGTGTCAATTTTGTTTTAGTGGAAATCATCTTCTTGAAATAGATTAAATGAATACTATCAACATTTAGCAATAAGCACTTATTCATAATGCCTTGACATATTTTTTGATTAATCCTGTCATTTTTATTATTTACTTCTTTAGTCCTCAGAGTATTTTGCTGCAAAATAAACAGCATTAAAACTATCAATAATTTCCACAAAATTAGATGGTTCAGATCATAAGATTTTGATTAGTAGTAAATATTTGTCGATCAGAATCATTGTATATATAAATAGTATGATGTGGTTTTGTCTGACAGGCAGCTGAAATGTCCACACAGATGTTTGCTCATTCCTTACTTCCCGGTGGGATAGGGGAGAGAATCAAAAAGAAAAAAAAAAGTAAAATTTGTTGATTGAAACACAGTTCAATAGGACTGAAAAGGAAGATCATGATAATAGAATATACAAAACAAGTGATGTAGATCACAATAGTTTACCACCTGGAACCAATGCTCATGGTTCCAGGTGGAGCATGGTGTCCCATAGTATGGAATATCTGTTTGGCCTGTTTGGGTCAGTTGTCCCAGTTTTTCCCCCTCTCATATTCTTGGGTACACCTTCATCTTCTCCTTCTCAAGTCACCATTAGAAAATTAGAAGTCCTTGACGGCTTGGCAGCAACTAAAAGCATCAATGTACTAGCACTATTCTCATCCTAACTCTGAAATACAGCAGTATACCAGCTAGTAGATGGAAAATTAACTCTATCCCAGATGAAACCAGGTCATATGACAGGCTAGATCTCCATGAATAAACTCTTATGCAGCTGCTACGGTTCGAGGGGGAAGAAGAATGATTTTGCTAAATACTACTGTGCACATTTTCATTTTATAATAGCATATTCTGAAGCTAGATAATGAACTGAACATTATGTTATACTGGAGCTTGGAACAAATGTAGTACAGAGCAATGAACAGCAAGATAAAATCTCAGTGCAGCTCACAAAGAAATATTTAAGTCTGCAAAATTATCCTTTACTGAATCTGTAAATAGCCAAGGCACACCACCTCTGCATGGCATAGATACTGTACAGTGGTTTATAACACAATTACAACATGTATTTTCTGGATTTTAGGCATTCAGCCTTTGCCAATCAATGTATGTTGTGCTTCAGTACATAAGAATTTATCCCTTCCCTGACACTTCTTTTTTGGTGGTTTTTTGCTTGCTTCCCATAGGATGGATGAAGGATATTGATGTGAGACACACATGCACGCACACACCCCTTCACACTCTGCCCCCCCAACAAATTGATAAATAAATAGTTTAATATGTAGTTGGATAGATATTTTTTTTCCTCATCTCTTCCAAGGCCTGAGCCAGAACTCATTGAATTTCATGGAAAACCCCTATGAACCTTGAAGGCTCTGATTCCATTAAGTGGGATCTTAGTTGCATGACTAACACAAGTAATCTCTGAACAATTTAACAATGTTTCATCATCCAGCTCTCTTAACTCTGGGTATGAAGTTATTGATCGTATTCCCCATGCAATGGCAAAATTATCTTACTGAACTGATTCTAGAGTTTGAGAAATCAAGTCATTTGAACCAGGAATCTCTTGTAGTACCAGTGCCATTTTCCTCTGAAGACAATATCAGCATTTCCATTTCTTTCAAGGACTTTGTAATGAGCCCTCCCTTACTTACCCTTCTGCAGTTCACTGACTGTGATATATTGCTTTTTATTGCCACTAATGAGAAAAGTATCATTAACTTATTTGTTACAGCCATACCAGAGAAGTTTTCAAAGGATGAGTCTGACCATGTTTTCTTCTAGTCCATTTGGGAAAACACAATGGGATATTTTTACATGAATGTAGATGTGTATGGACAGCACAATTTATGGCCTGTTTAAATGCAAAAAAATTTGGCACACAGAGCAACTTCTTACTCAGCATAACAAGGTGATCTCTAGTAAGGGATTAGGAAAAACTCCAAGTGCAAACAAGTTGTTAAGACAAATAACATTGGATAAATAGCTTCCTGCTCTTATCTTCTCTCTGACCATCATAACCAGACAATTCAGAAGATCCTTTGAGAGACTTCGAGCCATTGGGTCCATGGTTAACTAGGATTCAGAGTTTTCAAAAATTCACAAGATACTGTAATGTGCCTCTACTCCTAAATTATTTGGGTAGAATTAGCTGAATGTAAATACAGATAATGAAGCAATTACCCATATAACATGTAGATACTTTCCTGAGATAATATGAAGTATTAAAGGACTGTAACTCTAACGCATGTTTTTTTTAAGTCTACAAGCTGTAATCACCTGTGAAATTAACATAATGTAATGGTTCCTGTGTTGACTCATGGTTCATGAAAAATGGGTGAACTCCAGTTTTCTAGTCCTTATATACTCAAATAGCTACATGGATTCAACATAGCTGGAGTGTCTTTCACTTGTAAAAAAAGTTTTTTTCTTATTTTTTTGGAGGAAAATGCCCATGCTGCGGCAAAAGGAAAAACTTACAGATTTTAAAATAATATGATATATGAACTATTAGTGTTCTTTCTGTCATAGCCCAAGTCAATTTCAGTATAAGGAAAAATCTTCCAGACTGTATACTAAATGTTCATAGCCTTCTTCCATTATAAAATTTCTTTCATTATGATGTTTTATTAAAAGCATTACACTGTTATATCAGGTGGCAAAATGCATGTCTTTAGCCATTTTTCCTGGAGGTGTCACAGCTTATGTTTCCCATCTCCTGTCACTTGGCTGAAGAGACCATTGCCCACCTCTCCACAACCTCCTGTCAGGTAGTTGTAGGCGGTGATAAGGTCTCCCCTCAGCCTCCTCTTCTCCAGACTAAACATCCCCAGCTCCCTCAACCGCTCCTCATAGGATTTGCCCTCCAGCCCCTTCACCAGCCTGGTTGCTCTTCTCTGGACTCACTCCAGGACCTCAGTGTCCTTCTTATGGTGAGGAGCCCAGAACTGGACACAGTACTCGAGGTGTGGCCTCACCAATGCCAAGTACAGGGGCACAATCACCTCCCTAGACCTACTGGCCACACTATTTTTATACAAGCCAGGATGCCATTGGCCTTCCTGGCCACCTGGGCACACTGCTGACTCATATTTAGCCTGCAGTCAACCAACACCCCAGGTCCTTCTCTGCCTGACAGCTCTTCAGCCAGTCTCCCCCAAGTCTGTAGCACTGCATAGGGTTGTTATGTCCCATGTGCAGCACTCTGCACTTGGCCTTGTTAAACTTCATCCCATTGGTCTCAACCCATTGGTCCAGTCTGTTTGGATCCCTCTGAAGAGCCTCCCTACCCTCAGGCAAATCAACACTTCCTCCCATCTTAGTGTCATCTGCATTCAATCCCTTCATCAAGGTCATTGATACAGACTTTGAACAAAACTGTACCCAGGACTGAGCCCTGGGGGACATGACTCATGACCGGCCTCCATCTGGATTTTGTTCCATTTATCACCACCCTTTGGGCCCAGCCATCCAACCAGTTTTTAACCCAGCTGAGGGTCCACCTGTCCAGGCCAGTGGCAGCCAGTTTCTCAAAGTAAAGAAATAATAGGAGATTAAACAGGGATGTTTTTTTTCCATATCAGATAATTGTAGTATTTAAAATGTAAAATGAAGGTGTTTTGCTAAATATTTTCTGACAATCACAAATAATTCTTCACTTAAAATTTACATAAAGGAAACCCAAGACCTCCATTAATCTTTATTTAGAATTGAATGAAAAGGCAGTACTGTTTACTGGGTTATTGCTACATCTTCATGTGTCAATATGATAACATTTCTTTTTACATTGTTTATTGTCTCTAGATTCAGTTTGATTTCATACCAAGGAATAGAGATTAATAGGATTAAAAATATTTTAATATTATAGGAGTAATTAGGCTTCTACCACTTATGCTCCCTATCTCTACCTTTCTATAATATGCAGTCTGGTCACTGGGAGCAACCCTCCCCAATCACCGAGGGGAGATGCTCTGGTGCCAACCTGACCTGCAGCAGACCATCAGATCTCAGCACATGGGATTTTCATGAGACCCCACCTGGAGTACTGTGTCCAGCTCTGGAGTCCCCAGTACAAGAAAGACATATACCCTTTTGATCAAGTACAGTGGAAGGTCACAATGATGATCAGAGGACTGGAGTACCTTTTCCTATGAAGACAAGCTGAGAGAGTTGGGACTGTTTAGCCTGGAGAGAAGGCTTCCTGGAGACCTTATTGCAGCCTTCCATTACTGGCAGGAGGCCTACAGATGGACAGGGACTGTTTACCAGGACAGGTAGCAATAGGACCAAGGGTAATGGCTTTAAACTCAAAGAACATAGATTTAGATTAGATATAAGGGGGAAATTATTTACTGTGAGGCTGGTGAGGCACTGGAACAGCTTGTTCAGAGAAGTTGTATAGTCTCTTCTCCCTGGGAGTGTGAAAGGCAGGTTGGATGGGGCTTTGATCAACTGGGTCCTTGACCATCGTAGAGAGCTTGGAACTAGATGTCTTTAAAGTCCCTTTCTAATGCATACTGTTCTGGGATTCTACTAATTTTTATTTTAAATATCGAAAAAAATACATATATAAAAGCACACTGGATATATATATACACTAATGTATAAACTGTATTTTAATTTAGTTTTATTAGAGAAAATGACATTGCTGTCACCTCGCATGAAAAGCACCATTATTCTAGCACAAAATACTGATTATTTGGGAAATTATTAAAAGTAATATATTCTATCATCAAGTTTTGTAAGAGCTCTTAGCTATACAAAACAGGACCTTGAAATCTACCCGTGATGCTGTAGACAGAATGATTCAGACATATTCAGTCTGGGGATAATTACAGAATCATAGAATCATAGAATGGCATGGGTTGGAAGGGACCCCAAGAATCATAGAGCTCCAACCCCCCTGCCACAGGCAGGGCCACTAACCTCCAGGCCTGGATCTACACAAGGATGCCCAGGGCCCCATCCAACCTGGCCTTCAAGACCTCCAGGGACGGGGCATCCACCATCTCTCTGGTCAGCCTGTTCCAGCACCTCACCACTCTTTCTGTAAAAAACTTTCCCTTAAAATAGAAGCTAAACCTTCCTTCCTTTAGCTTTAATCCATTCTCCCTTTGTCTTGCCCTTGTTTACCCTTTTAAAAAGTTGATTCCCCTCCTTCAGGTACTGGAAGGCTGCAATGAGGTCCCCCCACAGCTTCTCTTCGTAGGGGAGGTGCTCTAATCATCTTCGTGGCTCTCCTCTGAACCCTCTCTAACAGTTCCACATCTTTCTTGTATTGGGGGCCCCAGATCTGGACACAGTACTCCAGATGGGGCCTCATGAGGACAGAGTAGAGAGAGACAATCACCTCCCTGTCCCATCTTGAAAATATTTTTTGTCAATTCATAAGTATAAACACAGCTTTAGCATTCCAATCTGCATACACAGATCTTCAATGGGTTGACTAATTTTTGTCTGTAAAGACGTTTTCAGGAGATCCGAGATGCCTATTTAAGACTAGTGACATATATTCTACATATTTCCTTACATATTGTCTACTCTTGTCTTTTTTATTGTTGCTTGATTTTCATTGCTCATGAAAGAATTTTGCTGTGAAGACTGAATTTTTCTAACTTGATTTATCTAACTACCCTGTGCTGAGTACACAATCATAAGAAATGTGTTCTGGTCTCCATTGTAATGGTGATATTTATATAGGTAAGTTTAACTTATTTAAAGTTAGTGGGAAAGCTTGTCTGTGTTTTCTATGTCTAGTCTATCTACACCACATTACTTGGATTGTATTGTCACACTTGAGCTACTAAAACTGGGTAAAAGCAGAGTGAGTGAAACGACTCTGGAAATAAATCATATAACATATTCAGAGAGTGTTTTGCTCTATTCTCATATGTATTATTACCCTGAGCATCAGCAACATTTACTTTACCATTACTGATCAAATTAGCTCAACTCTGAAGGATCCCTTAAACTAAATAAGGCATTTCAGTATGTAGATTCAAGTAGTAATAAGGACTAAATATATGACAAAGCCAAACACTCAATTGCAATATCTTACAGTTATTTTTGAAAGAGGTCAGTAAGAATTCATATTACTATACTCATCTTGATTTACTCTGCTTACTTTCCTGTAACTATGTCTAGACATTAAACCTCAGTTTTCAGTGTATAAGGCAGTTAAGAGTAATAGCTTGCAAGTATTAAAGATTTTGTACTGCTTTCTGTCTGCCAGAGAGAAGGTTGAGCCTAGATTCTATGCCAACATATGATTGAATTGTATACTGTAAACCATATAATTTATTGAATTATGTTTTCCTGAGAAATGGGCCACGTACATTTGTGTCTCAGTATATTGTAGCATAAGGATTTATCTCATTAATCTAAAAACCTACTTTTTGGAATTAAATGTTAAATTTTCAGTTATAAAGACGCTCAAATTTAGAAGAACTTCAACCAAATACATATCTCCATACTTTACAAAGTATGCAATTGACTTATGTATGCAATTTATTTCTGTATGTAATTGATACATGCAGAGTTTGATGGTACAGCTAATGCTGGAGAACATTTCCAGGCAAACAAATGACAATATAATCAGCAGGCATAGTCAGCATGAATGCATGAAGGTGAAGTCATACTTGAGCAACTTAATAAGCTTCTATGATCAAATGAGTGGCTTGATAGATTGGGGAATAGAAGTGGGTATTGTCTACCTACATTTCAGTAAGGCCTTTGACACTGAGTCCAATATGATCCTCATTGAGAAGCTGTTACAGTATGGGCTGGATGACCAGACAGTGAGTTGCATTGAAAACTAGCCCAGAGTGTGGTGATCAGTGACACAAAGTCTAGTTGAAGGCTAATGACTACTGGTGTACCCCAAGGATCGATACTGGGTCCAGATCTGTTTAATATCTTGATTAATGATCTGGATGAATGGACAGAGTGTACTCACAGCAAGTTTGCAGAGGACAGAAAATGAAGGAATGGCTGATAAACCATGTTGCCATCCAGTGGGACCTTGAGAGGCTGGAAAAATGGGAGTTAAGCAAAGGGTTGTGGTAAAACCTGCATTTGAGGAGGAACAATTCTATGCACCAATTTATGCTGGAGACTGCTCTGTTGGAAAGTAGTTTGACAGAAAGACTGTCCTGATAGACACCAAACTGAACATGAGTTAGCAATGTGAACTTGTTTCAAAGGCTGCAAATGGTACCCTTTACTGCAATAAACAAACCAAGGGAAGTGAACCCTCCCCATTACTTAGCAATGGTGAGGCCACACCTGGAATACTCTATCCAGTCCTGGGCTCCCCAGGGCAAGAGAGACATGGAGCTACTGGAGAAGTTCCAGCAAAGGACCACATAGATGACTAAGGGTCTGGCATACCTGTCCTATGAGAGAAAGCTTAGAAGTGGGATCAACAAGGATCTTCTCAAATAGCTGTTTACATACTTAGTAACCACAAGCATACATTTAACCGCATAGTTATACCATTGCTTCTTGTCTTATCACTATGCACTTTCAAGAGGACTCTGCACCTGCAAGAAAAGTCTGCTTCCCTTACATTCTCCCACTGGGTAAATAAAGCACAATTGGATCTCCCCTTAGCATAGACCCAGACCCTGAGTATCCTGGTGGCCCTTGGTTTGACTAGCTCCAGTGCGGCAATAACCTTCTTGTGCTGAAGACCTCAAGATTACTCACCCAAATGTCAAATGGATTGGACTGAGCCAAATGCCAGGTTAACTTTCTCTCCTGAAAAAAAACACTGCAGATTGATGTTTAATTTGTTTACTGCCTTCCCAGGTGCTTTTCTGTAAAGAACACAAGTAATGAACAGCCAGATTGACATCATAGCACTAATTACAACCCGCTGAGCTCTGCAATCTGACCCTTTTCCATCCTCATTACTCTTCTTCCCAATCCATATATCACTAATTCGACTTTGAGCATAGTATGGGATAAAATCTTATTGTGATTTTCCACTATTAACAAAAATACTATAAATTTTGGTAGGACTGTGTTCATTATGAGCAAGAAATAAAAATGATACATTTCCTTTTGTATTGGAGCTACACAGGGTTATACAGATATTCATAAAGATGTGTGAGTAGCAAAACTCAAAGGAAGAGGACAAAAGTTGTATTCACATCTTTATGATTTTCTACCACAGTGATCTTCATAACAATTTAGATGACTGAAGTTATGGTAGGGTCATTTTGCTCAAACCTAAGGTTGCTGAGGATCATGACATCATCATTTTTCCAACAGTGAGGCTGATCTATGTATATTAAGCTTATATATACCTCATTGTACTGCATCTATGCTAGGGCTATGGCATGAAGTAAAAATATTCCCTGCTGTCTTTATGCATTTGTAAGGTGTTAATACTGCTGTCTAAATACCTTTGCACTACTTGAATACTACAAACCATTGTAGCAACCATTAGAGGAATCCCTCAAGGACACATTATAATGTTTTTCTTTGGCTGAATCTTTCTTGTCTTTATTCCAGAGAAGGAGAAGGAAATGGATCCCCTGACACCTGAATAGTGTTAGATGGCAACACATAGAACAGCAGTCTCAGCATACATTTTGTATAAGCCCACTACTCAAGCAATCTCAGCACTACAGGGATGTTTTGTACTGTGTTCTTAAGCTATGGCAGAGGAAGTGGAAAAGTGCCATGGTCAAAAATAATATATCAGCTTGAAATATAACCTTTTCTCTTTTTGATGAATTGTACCACCTTTTTATGTAGATGGCAATTGCTTGCATATATGAAGAAGAGATTAACCCAATAGTTAGGAAAATTTTATCTGGGCTTTGCAGATAGGCATTGTGAATGCAAAAGAGAACTAAGAAACTGAATGAAAGAACAAAATAACTTCAAAATGCCAAAAAATTTCTATGTGGCTTTATAGTTAAATGGATTTCTGTTTCAGGATTTGTTTTCTCCCTTCCCTTCCTGTGGAAACAACTTTATTAATGAATTTATTTATCTATTTATTTATTGCACACCAGACAAAAGAAGCCACTAATCACAGCTCATTAAATATCAATGTAGGTGATATTTTCAGTCCTTGTATGTGACTACTGTATGCTACTACTGACGAAGTGAAAAAAAACCTTCCTGTATAAGGAAGCTTCATTTCTCATAAGTTTCGACCTAATAGTTTGTTTTGTTGGCAGTGAAGAAGTTATAAAGAAAAGCTAGGAGGGTTGTGGGTTATGAGTACAACATTAACTTAGTTCCTATATTGACATATACATATTTTTAAAAGTTAATTTATATATGCAAGTAGGCAACCATTTGCAGTTTTTAAAATATGTTCCTGATTTATTTGGTAAACTTAATGAATGTACTTTAACAAAGTTATATATTTATGGTTGTATAAAATGTATAGTTTTGATTTTACTAAGGAAACTAAAACAAATTATTACACTAGGAAAATTTAGTGTGCTTTGCAGATATCTGTCATTGTATAAAAAGCAGGATTGTGTAAAATCAGAAGAGCTCTTACCTTTTCCTCTTATAAATGCTTCTAAATGACTATACTTAGGACATAAGACTGTAGTAATGAGCCTGCCTGTCCAATTCTATTTCCAAAACATTGACAAGCTAAAGTTCTATGAATTGGCATTTGAATTGCAATAAAACTGTTCTGCTCTGGCTCAGGAATTTAGTATGGAGTTTGTTGAAAACCTCAAAATACATAGACTTGTCTTAACAAGATAGATTGTGATTGTCTTTTCTACTCCATAACCTTCAAGTAAAAATGTTCTTGTGTAAGGTGGGAACAAAGAAGGGAGGAAGGGAGGAAGGACGGGAGGATGGAAAGAGGGGACGGGAGAGAGGAAGGAAGGAAGGAATGAATGAATGAAGGAAGGAAGGAAGGAAGGAAGGAAAAATTGAAATGGAAAAATTGAAATTGAAAAATTGTTTTAGGTTCTTGTTGGTTGTGGATTCTGGGTGAAAAGCAATACCTTGCAGAAAAAGATTCTTAGCATTCTATTAATACTATGTTAAACCTTACCACACATAAACAAGTTTTAAGTCAATGAATGCTTAGTTTAGAAACATTCATTCATCAAATAACCCACAATAAACCAAGGAGAACCATCACAAATAACATTATATAATGTGGTAATTTAGTGACTTTGGTACTATTAAAATAAAAGTAAGCACCAAAGATAATTCATGAGTTAGAGAAGAAAGAATATTTTTCTTCACATCCTTTTATTAGAAATGTGCTTTTCTAAAATCAGTTTTTAACTTGCTTTGCTCAATACCTACATGAAACACAATTGACTCATTTTTAAAAAATAATGCCCTGGAATGTAAGAGGTTTTTGAGCAACATCAGAAGCACATATCTTCAAAGAAAATTTTAATCATGTTATCATAAATAACAGTAAAATATGAAGAATAAATGACCAGGTTATTGCAAAATTCACTTCCAATTAATATATCCATTAATTTATTATAAAACCACTCATTTATTTCTTCTTGAAAAAAATCCACCCCATGTTGTTGCAATAAAATATATCCGTTTGTTGCAGTCAGCTTGGCGGTCGGTAGGTGTCGCGCTACTGTAGTTAGGGCTTGGCGACCAGAAGATGCCATGCTGTACGGAAAGGCAGGGCCCCCTCTCCTGACAGCCAATAGTTTGGTTTACGACGGAAGCAGACGGAAGTCACGTGGTAAAACCCTAGCTATATAAGCCCGTGTTACCTGCCAATAAACGCCATTTGCCGTCCACCACATTGGTGTCTGTGAGCTGATGGTCCGAGTGGCCTGGATGTGGCCGTCGTGCTGTTCCTGAACCAGGTCGCCAAGCCATTTAAAGGCAGCATCTGCTGAAAACTCCCCTTTGAATCTGACAAAGACTGTGTTGCAGAATGCAATACTGTGATAGAGATATTCATTCTCATCAGAGCAAGCAATCATTTCTCCATGGTGTAGCATAATACCCTGCATGTTTTTATGATTCAGTCCCAGTAACACTATATTCCTGTTAGCATGATTAATCAGCCCAAACAGAATACAGCTTGGATTTAACTATCCTGCTGCTTGCTGCAGACCTGAATCAGCCAGGGCTGGTTAAGGAAGTCTGGACTTCCCCCTGTTGCACAGCATGGGCATGACCTCTGAGTCGCTGCTATGATGATATAATATTATTTCCAAACCACTACCTTATTACCTTTCACGCACACCATTTATTTGTTCACATTGGAGGGCACTGCAAAGTAAGAATTGGTCAAGAACTTTGCTGTGCCATAAGTTTTCAGTAAGAAATGCATATTTGTTAAAGAGAAAAATATTTCCATATGTTATTTTGAGGACATATCCTTTAATAATTTTTCAATTAAACGGTTCAAAAAAAGGTTCAAAATTCTGAGCATACAATTCCGGAAACTACTGAATGAAAGGTTGCTGTTTCTTGCCTAAATATAGTGCATTTTATATTGATCCAGATCATCAACTGAGATCTGATGGTTTTGAGGATAATTTGTTTCTCTCTTAACACCCTTTCCAGACAAGCAACAGAAGATTGACCTTTGGGGTCTTTTGGCATTGCATAATGTCTGGGAGCTACTGTTTTTAAATACGACATTTAAATATGTTACTGTAGGCCTAACACAGGAAAGGGTTGTGATTTTTTGGGGTTGTTTTTGTTATTTCTTAGGGTAAATCAACAAGGGACAAACACGGGAATGATTTAGGAAAACTGAACTTTGGATTCACACTTTCTCCAGTGTAAGTGTGGAGAAGTTAAGGGATCAAGATTGATCTTCTTGTCTTAGTCAGGAGAAGCAACTGCTCACAGATGACCATCCATTTTGTCTTAAAATAGGCATATCAGATAAGGCACATGATTTTGCCAGACTTACACATCACTTGACTATACAGAAGGGTCCTATGATGTCTGGGAGCAAGGTGGGATGACATAGTACATACTGCTGAGTACTGTTTGCTCCATGTTAGAGGTGCGTGAGGAAGATTTGCAGTTCCCATGGAAATCTGTCAAGTCTGTGGATCTGGTGACCTCAGGCACTTTGCATAACCCTAGAAATACACAAATAACTTGATTCCTAGAGTGTCTATTTGAGCATGGGTTGAGCATCTCTCTGTGTTCCATCTTTTACATCGCTCAGGAGTACAATTCAGATGCCAAAATATTGATATAAAATAGTATCCAAGATGCTTTTGGGGTAGTCAGGATCAACAGTGAGAATATATAAATTTGATCCTTGACATTCTGTAATTTCATCTTTATGTAATTTTTCTTTCCTGGAATACTTTTTTTTGGCTCTTCAGGAATAGTCATCATATCAGTGTGAATAAATAGGGTTAATTATTAGTACAAGTCATATATATATTTCCACTGTTTTCTTTTTATTATTCCTATTACTGACTTTATTTTAATCCCCTTAAAAATTATATTTCAATGTAGGGCTAACATGCTTTCAGCTGTAAAGTTCTGCTTCAGCAGTAGTCTGTGAAATTTTATGGTCTTTATGCAAGACCTGGTCAAGCACAAGCAAAGAAAAATTATTTTAATGAGGACATAAATATCAAAACTAATGTAAAAGATTAGGCCCAAACAGAATATCACTTAAAAATCTAACTCCAATACAGCTTTGGACCATTGGAAGATTTCTGAAGTTTCAGGACTAGGGAAGATGACCAGTGGCAATTATTAAAACTATTTGAAGGTTTTTTATCTATTCTGTTATGAAAACCTACACTGCTGTAAGATTTCATGACAGAGAATCTGGAGACATTTGAATATGTTACCTACATAATCCAGTTCAATTTTAATGGAATAATTTTATTACAAGCATTATTAACCTTTTTAGCTCCTTCTGTATTCCCATAGTGAGTTTTCTTCAGTTCTGGTGAAAAAAATAGGCCAGCAATCTGAAAATACATTAAAATAACAAGCAAGGGTGGAATATAATGTTTCTATGAAATGGCAGGATTAATTATTCATCGGGGTTTTGAGAAACTTCACTTCTGCTGGCTCTCTACATCCAGCAGCTACAGCAGCTGGTGATCACATCTGGGTAGGACTGAACACACTTTCTTCACCAATTTCTTCAGCCTTGAGGTCACACGGGCTACTAAGGTCTAACAAGTTCCAGGAGAACTTATGGCAATACAGAATGGATGGTAGAACTCATTACTAGTAACTCTTCAAGTTTACCAAGTAAATGTTATTTTTATACGTATATATAAATATATTTTTTTTTACTCTTATAAAAGAAAGATACTAATTTTTCCTTCACACCTTAACAGAATGCCTGCTTCCTTTTTCTTTTTACTAGGAAAGTAATAATAATGGTTTTGCTGTTTGGTTTTTTTTTACTTAAGATTCTTTACAATTAATATTGACTTTATTATATATTCATTTATTTTCCTATCTGAGAATTATTGTTAATGTATTTTTTAAAAAATCTAGTAGGTTTCTATTCTTACTCTGTTTCACACTACAGTAAGGTACTACGTGATGTATATGTTAAGTATTACTACTACTAAGAAGACATTTAGAGAATTTTATTTTATACTTTCTTTTTGCACTGGATATAAGTCCAGGTGATGACAGCAGGGATTCTGCATCACAGACCCTGTGAGAAAACATCATGGGCTGTCCCATATACATAGCTAGTTCCAGACGTCTTACACAGCTGACTCCCTTGGTCAAGACAATGGCAGTTCAGGGAAAACAGAGTTAAGAAAGGGTAATAAACAAAACGCATCAGAGACTAGGAGGAAGGGAAAAAGATTACTGAGAAAGAGCAGAAGTAACATCAAAGTCAGTGAACAAAAAGGGGCAGGAGGTTCCTCAGGCACAGGAACACATTTCTCTGCAGCTGGTGGAGGACCATGCCAGAGTACCTATCCACATTTCAGCCCATGGAAGACCTTATATTGGGATAGACTGATATCGCCTGAAGGAACTGCCCGAGCAAGTTTATCCTGGAGGACTGAAGCCCATGGAGAGGACCTACACCAGAGCAGGAGAGAAGTGTGAGGAGGAAGGAGTGGCAGAGATGAAGTGCCATGATCTGATGGCAGCCTCTCATTCCCCATCATCTTGTACAGGTTGGGGGTAGAGGAATTGGGAATGTGTGAATTTCAGCCTGGGAAAAGGGGAGGATACATTTTAATCTTTTTTGTCTCTGTTTCTCACCATCTACCTTATTTTTAATTGGCAATGTATTACATAATTTTTCCTTAAAGTGGAGTCTTTGGCCTGCGTTGGTAACGCCCCCTTTCTTGTTAAGGAGGATGACGAAGAAAGTGGCCGGGTGGGAGTTTCTTCGTCAGTCAAGATCAGCTCATCATATGTGTAGATATGATGACAAATACCAACATTATAATCTGTGCAAATTTCTTTCATTGGACACAAATATTTTCATATACATTTTAGTGCTATTAATTGTTTACAGAGACAATGCAGTAACTGTGGAAGTCATTGTCATTAATGGCTCTTGCACAAAAGCCGCAAGAATCTTTATTTATTTATGGGTTTAATTCTTGTTTGTTTGTTTCTTTAACTGAATTTGTGCAAGCATAGACAAATTGAGAAGAAATTGGGAAATGGGGAGAAAAAAAAGCATATAATTTTCAGACTTCAGTCAGGCAGTTAAGTTTAGTTTTGTAAAATTTAGCTCTCAGAAGTAAAGATTTGGGGAATGCTGCCCTGACTGATAGACCAAGACAGTCAGGAGAGAAGAAAAAGTAGCAGTACAACATCCATTAAATTCTTATCATATTCTAAGAACAGGTAACATATCACCAATTACACTGGGGGCTGTTGTGGCATCCCAAGACAGTTTAATTTGATCCTGGAGAATATATGAATAAGTAAACATACAAACAAAAAGCACAGATTTTATTTTTTAGATTGGACATACAAATATTTCTTTTATACCTGTGTGAGTCAGTGCAGGTGGGACACAGGAACAACCATAAAACCACGGATGAAATGCAAAGAGTAAATTTATTTTCATTACCTTCACCAACTAGGGAATCCCTGAAGTAGCACCCAGGTAGAGGCAGGGATGCAGGCATCGTGGAGCTCAGTCCTCGCTGTAGGATCATGGCATCTGCTGTTTTCACCTGTTTATCAAGGATTCACACAGGCATAGTTTATCGTTGTGCTTTGATCTTTCCCACAACAGGGCAGGAATCTCAAGCATGTTCAACAGGGTGCTTATAATATCTAAGCACAGTTATACTACTTGTCTAATACACAAGACTAGCAGCAATTAGTATGATATATGTGTTTTTCTACACCCTTGAGTACATTTACAGTCCTCCTCACCAATCTTCCATTGTTTTCCCACAATACCAAATCTTCATAATGTTTCTAGTAAAGAAAGTACTGGTTTAAGCAATAAAATTCAAGAGCCGAAAGGCCTATTTTCTATGTCAAAAATAACATATGACTGGATTAACATTCCTTCCATCCTGTTAAAAACTGGAGTCAAAAGATGTGACCTTATTCAGTGTGTCAGTTTGTGAAACACATCCATGTTGAGCACAACATGCTGGAAATGTGATTTCTTTGTAGCTACACTTCACTGTAAAATTCCACTGATACTGCACAAAAATCATGCTCAGTTCAGCCATACTCTGGTTCTGATTAAGCAGCACCAAGCAGTCATCACCTCTCTTTTCTCCATCATTCCTGTGAATATCAAAGTGGAAAATCATTTTATGATGAGCTAGGAGACTGCTGAAATCTAGGAAAGTAAATTTTCATTGAAAAAGTAAAAAAAGAATGAGAATACACATGGAGCAGCTTTCAGTCTGCTCTGGGTTGGAATTGTATTGTGAATTAAACCAAAATAAATACTAAAAATGGAGAAGAAACTGTTAGCAATGTTAGCTGACATCTTCACCTTTTCTGGAACAAAGTAGGAGACCTGCTACATTAAAAAGAACATGGCAAGACTCTCAAGTGCTTTTAGTAGGCCTCATGATATTGCAGCTAAGCTGTGTAGTAAATAGACTCACACAGAACCTCAAACTCTTGTTAACTTTTTATGACCCAGATCTTCCAGAACCCCAACCCTTTTACCTCCAAACTCCTGGGCTCTTTAGTATTTATTTTCTTCCAATCTGAAACTTTATTGCAGATAAATATTATGTCACTAAGTCCACGCCTTCTTTTTAAAAAATATACCATTTATCTTATTTTGAAAACATAAAATAAAAACCATAATAGTATATAAAAAAATAAACATCTGTATCACATTTGTATTTTAGTCAGAAATACAGAAATCTAGAAATAGTTTGAGCATATTAACATTTCTGAGGATCCTTTACATGGACCAGACTTTCTCCTCCTGACTAACACCTGCAAAGCCAAAATGTCTCCTCTCATGCCTTGTTAGTGGGATGAGCAGTAGTGGCTAGCCTAAGGCTCTTAAATATTATGTCTCTTTGGTTTGTGTTATACTACAACTAAGTGCTTCACATGTATGTCCTGCTTTCAGAGTTGGTTTTGCACCCTGCTAAAGAAAGTTGATCAAAATAACCAAATCAAGTGCTGGAACAATGCAGCTAAGATGTCTGTATGTCATATATGCCTATTGAATGTTGTCGGTGCATCCCCTTATAGCCACAAGAGGAAAGAATCATAAAAATATTTACATTGGAAAAGACCTTCAGGGTCATCAAGTCCAACCATTAGCATGTGTTTTAAATATCTCAGGGATGGTGACTCAAACACTTCCCCGTGTGGCCTATTCTAGTGTTCCAGGTGAGAGTTAGAAGTCAGGGCTTCAAGAGAAATTACCTGAAGCTCCCTGCATTTCATGTTCACTGTAGAATCATAGAATCACTTAGGTTGGACAAGACCCTTAAGATCATTGAGTCCAACTACAATCAAGCCCTGCCTAGTCCATTCTAGACAGAATCATAGAAGTGTAGGGGTTGGAAGGGACCCCAAGAGATCATTGGGTCCATCCCCCTGTGTNGGGATGGTGACTCAAACACTTCCCCGTGTGGCCTATTCTAGTGTTCCAGGTGAGAGTTAGAAGTCAGGGCTTCAAGAGAAATTACCTGAAGCTCCCTGCATTTCATGTTCACTGTAGAATCATAGAATCACTTAGGTTGGAAAAGACCCTTAAGATCATTGAGTCCAACTACAATCAAGCCCTGCCTAGTCCATTCTAGACAGAATCATAGAATTGTAGGGGTTGGAAGGGACCCCAAGAGATCATTGGGTCCATCCCCCTGTGTAAGCAGGTTTCCTAGGACAGGTCACACAGGTAGGCGTCCAGATGGGTCTTGAATATCTCCAAAGAAGGAGACTCCACAACCCCCCTGGGAAGCCTGTGCCAGCGCTCTCTCACCCTTACTGTGAAAATGTTCTTCCTCATATTGGTGTGGAACTTCCTGTGCTCAAATTTGGGGCCATTGTCCCTTGTTCTGTCTCCACAGAAAACTGAAAACTATTTCCTTCTGTGTCCCACACTTAAGATATTTGTAAACATTAATAAGATCTATATAGCAATCTATATAGCAAACTCAAAATATGTTTTTACGTGCCTTAAATGGACCAAACACAAATTTGCCTTCAAGCTGTGAATTTTTTTTCTCTATTTACTATGATAGATCAGTATCAAACCAGATTTTTTTTTTCTCAATGCAAATATATTCTAATTCAGTTGCATATCCCCTTTAAATCTGCATAATTGAGTGATCTCATGGGTTTTGTTTTAAAACATTTTTATGTAATATCTACCTTTACAGCCTTAGCTTTTCCTTTCCTATGTTCTCTTTAACACATACAGTGCCTCTGAACATTTGAACAAAGTGTCACTATTTTTCTATGGTTTCATATTAAATTACTTTTTGGTCTGCAAGGACTTTGTATTGATGATTAAACCTCAGTATGCATGGGGATTATTACGTATTAAAAGACATGTTTAAAGAAACTAAGTCCCATGCCAAAACATGAACTGCCCAGCTTGGAGGTGGTTCAGCCTGACCACACTCAGAGGAGATCCTGCATAGTAACATGAATACTTCCTTTGGGAAAGTGACAGCAAATGGATTGTTTGATTAAGCACCAAACACGAATAACACAAAGTTTCAGCCTGTCTGTATGGTGGTCCCACAGGCCTTTAGAAAAATTACATCCCCTGTGCAGAAGTGCATTAAGAGAAAGAAGAGAGAGAACTGTTTTGCAGCAGCAGCAACTGCATATGTACCCAAACAACTTATTTGGTTGTAGAACTGGGCAGATCAAAATAAGTGTGAGTTCTTTTAAGAGTTGTCTTTTTGTGTTTCTGGAGACCTGTCTCAGCATGATTCCCTCTTCATAACCTTCATATTATAATTTTGACATAAAGATTTGTTCAAAATGTGATCTCAGCATATCTGGGAAGTCAAAGACTCCCTCTTTCCAAGATTCCATACAACCAGGAGAACTGGTCCCTTCTCACATGGGCTAGATCCCCAACAAAAAATTGCACAGGCAGTAGGATTTTCTCAGCTGTACTGCACAAGCAAATTTTAGGAGGAAATGTGTAAGTCAGTTTAGAGAGCTATTTCCTTACAATAAATACTATCAGAATATTTTTTAATATGCAAAACAAAGGGAGAAGGAATGACTGAACTTACTTCTAAATTTTATAAAGATATGCTTTCCTAATTCAGTTGCTTAGACATATCTTTTTTTTTTTAATAGCTCATAACTATTTCATTTCTTTGTATAGTTTGCACCCAAGTGGTACATTAGTGCCTCTTCATTAATTAAGAATTCCCTGAGTGTGGTTTCTGTGGAGGCATACTCTTTTTTCTAAAGGATGGATTTACTGATTATGAATCACAAAATTTACTGTATTAGATTAGGGGGCTGTTCTAGATTTTTCTTATTAGTGTTTCTATTATTGAAGGTCAACCTTATTTAGGAAGATATATGAAAGTTCTAATATAGTTTTACACTGATTATAGACTATAACCTAGACCATTCTATTGCATGGTCTATCTCCATTGCCAACCTTCTCCAAATATGACTTGCCCATGGGAGGGGGCAACAGGCAGTCTCTGTCTCCTTTATATTATTCATATTCTTCTGCTGTTTTTATCTGAATTCCTTTCAGTTGATAAAGTGGTTTAAAGGAATGACAAGAGTATGTGATGTACACCACCTAATTTTTTTGAAGTTTCTTCCAGAAAACATCTGAAAGTACTCTGTAAATCACACAGCCTCAACATTCCCCAGATATCCCAGAGGTAAAAATATTTTGATTAGAATATAACAGAAGATGTTGCTTCACACATATCAACAGAGACATTACACCGATAAATTGCAAGACTACATTTACATATTAAGGACATAATGAGTCATGAATTAATATAAGTAAAATTGTCAGACAATGGTCTCTTATAGCTAAAAGAATAATATAAAATAATAATAAAAAGGTAAATTATATTTTAATACCCCATTTCAAGTCTGAAAATACATTCACAGCTATTTTCTACTTGTCAGCCTATTCATATCAGATAAAATCATAAAGGTTATTTACTTCAAGAGCTTTCTCTCCCTAGATAGGTCCATGAAGTCTTATAGTGCATCATTTGCAAATTATACCATGACACTGGTATATAAATTTTCTGAGGCTAACGCTTTCAAAAGAGTGCCTGTGAAAGGCATAATGTACATCCAACTACTTCTGTATCATTGGCATTCTCTGAAAAATAATCCCATTTGTGGAACAGGGATTAGAGGGAAAGATTCACTTTAGTCTCCAGAACTAGCAGTCTGAAATAGTAGAAAAGCTGAAAATCAACTAAACTAGTGTTGATGTTAACAGCTTGTTTCATGGCCGAAATGCTGCTAATTGTCAGCAGAGCTGAATAGCTACCTCATGTTCATTGTATAGCCTTTTCTGCATGAGTATTTTTCACTTAACCATAGAAAACAAATTATCTGCTCTGCTCTTAAGACATAGTTACTAAGTTTGTCATAGCCTCAACTTCAAGTTGTCATTGGCTTTCAGGTGTTTTAGGTACTGTCCCTGCAAGAACTTAACTACAAGATCCCACACCTGGGTTGGGACAACCCCAGGTACCAACACAGGTTGGAGGACAAAGGGATTGAGAGCAGCCCTACAGAGAAGAACATGGGATAGTAATGTAGGCTTGCAGCCCAAAAGAACAACTGTATCCTGGGCTTCATAAATAGAAGGTGTCAGTAGATGGAGGGAGGTGATTCTCCCCCGTACTCCACTCTTGTGGGATCCTACCTGAAGCATCGCATCAGTCATGGACCTGTGGGAGTGGGTCCAGAGGAGGGACATAAAGATGACCAGAGGTCTGGAGCACCTCTCCTATGAGAAAAAGCTTAAAGAATTTGGGGTTTCCAATCTAGAGAAAAGAAGGCTCTGGGGAGACTATTGCAGCCATTTAATAGCTAAAAGGCTTACAAGAAAGACAGTAACAGATTTTTTTTTTTTGATTTTTTTTTTTTAATGAGAGTAATGCAACAGGTTGCCCAGTGAGGTAATAGCTCCTCCATCCCTGGAAACATTCAAGGTCAGGTTGGACAGGGCTCTGAGCAACCTGATCTAGTTGAAGATGTCCCTGTTTATTGCAGGGGACCTTCGACTAGGTGACTTTTAGAGGTCTCTTCCAACCCAAGTAATTCTATAATTCCAAGATTCAATGTTTTTATAATTCTATATATTTAGTAAATATATAGGACGTATATGCTGGTGTAAGACACATACTACCATCTATTTGGAGAGATTAATGAGAATATGAGAGTGACAGTAGGACACCATTTGTGTTAATCACTCATGTTTGAATAATGTGGATGGTCTACAACTTACATCCCATACCCTATACTAAATAGTAAAGTAGAATTGTAAAAAATGTGAAGAGGAGTGATAAGGTTGATCAAAACATATATTTAATGGAGGTAAAAACTGAAAGAATGAAGTTACTTCAAAGAAGAAAATTTGATCAGTGAAAGGGATCATAGACTTCCATGGATGAATCCCAGAAAACTGATAGACAGCAATTGTTCAATACTTATTCCTATAATGGAAGTGTGGGCATCACAAGAAACATGCAGAAGGTAATATCAAAACATGTGAATGAAAAATACTACCTTTGGTCCATTGAAAATTTCCTTTCCTTAGTTTAATATAAATTTACTCCTAGATTGGATAAGCTTCAGATCAGTTCCATGATCTATTAATAACTTTGTCTTTGTAGTAATTATTAATTTTGTCTAATATGGACATGAAATTAATATTGAATTAATTCTGAAAAATATAATTGGTAACTGTGAATTGCTTTTAACTGTCTTAATGTCTGTAGGGTTATATAGAATGTAACAGGTAGAAAAGGTAAGGATTCTATACTTTGTAAGATACTCATTTTCAAGTAGTAGCATTTGAAAACTGACCATTTTGTATCAATATACTGCAGAAAGCAGTTCTGTCAGGTACATGGAGTATTTTCATCCTGTTTCTGTGCTAATGAAGTAGTCTAGACATCTGGTGTCACTCCTTTGACCAACTTGTCATAGTAGAAGATTTTATTTCTCTTACATTTGTGAACTAAGGCCATTAAAATTTATGGGTTTGTGTGCCTGTGATAAAGGAAGTTATATTTAAATTCCAGGTACAATGACAAATATTTTTTTAAAAAATATATTATGATAGAGGTGGACTAAAAGTTAAGGAGTGAGGAAAGAATTATTCATGAAAACATAAAACTGCCAACTTGATCTCACTTCAGAAAATAAATATTTGAACATAAAAGGAAAGTCAAATAAAATGTAAAATTTATTTATCAAATGTAGATCAGGCTAAGGCAACTCAATTAATTTTATAAGATAACTTCTCCACAAAGAAATACAGAACATTTTGGAATTTATATGAATTCTTGTTGTGTGTTGACTCCAGGCCACAGCTAAGCGGCAACAGTTACTCATCCACTCACTCATCACTCTCCCTTCTCCCTCAGTGTGAATGGGAGACAAGAAGAGCAAAAGTGAAAAAAAGACCCTTGTGAGTTGACATAAGACTGTTTAATAAGTGAAGACAAGGAAACAAGTGATGTAAAGGGAATCACTCAACACCTCCTACAGAAAGATCAGTGCCTAGTCAGTCTGAAAAATGGTTATCTTGGAAGACAGCCCCTTCTCCCCCAGTTGCCATTGCTAAGCCTGGCATTACAAGGCAATAACCCTTTGGCAAATTCAGGTCAGGTATCTTGGCTGTGTTTCCTCTCAGTTTCTTGCCTACTCATAGTGGGCAGAGCAGAGGGTGAACCAGAGACAATCCCTCTGCAAGCAATGTTTAGTATTAGACAAACAATTTGGTGTTTTACCCACATTGTATACCTCACAAATCCTAAACACAGCACCACAGAGGCTGCTATAAAAAAGAGTTAACACCATCCCAGCCAAATCCCAGCCAGATCCCGTACAATTACAGTTCATAGCAAAATAATATTTACATTAGAAATGCATAAGAAATAGAATTGAAAAAAGATTTTTTCATGAGGATATGGAAGTGAACAACATTGAAGTTCAGTGTCATCTTAAAGGACATGACTGATGGGCAGATCTTCAAGGTATTATTTTGACTAATACTGCTGAGTAATCCAATAATGATCCTGAAACACATATGAAACTCCGGGAGAAATATTTGAAATGGAGAAAAGCCAAAGGATCCAAGATACAGTGTGCATCCAGGAAAATAAAAATGAGTAGAATATGGACTCTGTCACACTAAAGAACTAAAATACTTCAGTTAACCTAATCTAGCAAAAGGTTTTCTGTCCTTAAATGTAACAACAAAGTAAACACAAGGGAGGGAAAAATCCTTTTGTCTGATTTCTTATCCCTTGGTTATCTGTACTAAAAAAAATAATTGAAAAATGTATAAAAACTAATAATAGTCAATCCATAACCTATATATTTATAAGGTTCTGGAACAATCCTTAAGAAGCATGATTGAGAGAGAAAAATAGCCTAAATTGGTTTTAAAAAAGGTTCTGTGAATTACAACAAAAAGTACATAATGTATTCATTTCAACAGCTGGGGAATAATAACTGCATGGAAGGCTTTTTCCAAAGTCCTATTCTCAGCTATTACAAACAAACATATGTTAGGTAACATGTGTTAGCCAACATGTGCAAATTGCTGTGTAAATCAAAAGAACTACTTGCAGTGTCTACGTCAACACATTCTGCTGAAAAATAGCTTTTTTAAATTAAATGAAGGCTAAAT
Organism: Zapornia atra; assembly: GCA_013400835.1. Taxonomy (NCBI): domain Eukaryota; kingdom Metazoa; phylum Chordata; class Aves; order Gruiformes; family Rallidae; genus Zapornia; species Zapornia atra. The sequence continues at coordinate 54,297 of VZTU01002580.1, read as the reverse complement.
CATTTTTCTTCCACAAAACTGCATTATTTGCTCCTCCAGGTTGAAACAGTGATTGTTTCCTCCTGTCTGGACTCTCACTGTCCTAATAGTGCTAAATGTTTGACTTTTTTTGTTTGTTTGTTCTGAAAACAGCAACCAGAGCATTGACATTGCTTAATATAACAACCAATTTGTTGAATTGTATTGTTCAGGCTAGAAACACAAATTCTTTCAATGGCACATATAATATTATACCCATATAAGAGGACCTTCATATTTTAAACTGATACCTCATTTATGTCAGTGTGTTTTGCATCATTTTTACTTGAGTTTGTGTTCCTCCGTTCAGAGACATCACTTGTTTTCCTGATGTAATAGTAATTAATTTTAATGATGATTTATTATAATAATGATTACTTGAATGATGCAACATCATTGTTAGATGTGATGAAATGCATTGAATGTGATTTACAGTTAAGGTGTCATAAATTGCAAAAAAAAGAAAACAACAAACCAAAACTGAAAAGCCAAACCGCTAAGCGTTAAGATACAAGGAATACTCTTTACAACTTTTCATTAAACCTCATTCCCTTGAAAATGTCAAAAATAATTTAAAATTAGTTCTATCTGAATTGTGGTTACTATTTCTGATTGACAAAAGTTCATCAATTAAGTTTAAATAAATGCTTAAAAATGAAGTTTCTTAGTAACACAAAACAGCAGCTCATGATCTGCTCCTTTGGTGTTTCACTGTCGCAAAGGTGTTAAGACTGGAATAAACCTGTCTGTTCAATACAGAACACAGCAACAGTAGCATTGGAATTTTGTTTGATAAATGAACAGGTATTTTCTCTGAATTAAATCTATGTAAATATTTCTGTTTATGAATTTATGACATAAAACACTTGCAATTACTTATGTATTTCAAAACTGTTCATATTTACTAACAAAAAATACATTCAGTCTCTAGTTAGACAGAAAATTCTAGAAACTTTTCAGGTCTTGATCCCTGCAGTTCTGGAGTGGTCTTTTATGATTGGGACTGTCCTCTAAAAAAATAATAATTTGTGGCTATTCTAGCTGAAATTATGCAAAAACTATTGAGAAGGATCAAGTCACACCCAAACAGCAATTGTTTTTCAAACAGTACTCAGTAATATAAAAAATTAACCTTGTTCTGCATAAATGTCCTATTACCATACTTTTATTATTTACTTTATAATTATTCTTGCTTTAAATTTGTTTGAACCACTTGTGCTATTTAGAATCAGGGAAACAAAGCAGACTTTTCAGGAAAGCTATGATCAACACGGGGCTAATAATGAAAAAACTAATATTATTTATTTAAAATTTATAATGTACTTATAAATAGCATTTTTCATTGTTAGTACTGAGAGGAATATGAGGAAATCAAGATAACTGATCTTGTTCAATGGTGCAAATAAGCTTAGTAGTTAAAATGCAGTCAAGTGCCAATTTACGTGAACAGGAAATCTGGAGACTAAGAGGGAATTATTTTATTATTCTTTTAAGAGAAATGAGGAAGAACTTGTTCCCACAAGAAAAAAAAAAAAGATAAGCAATAACATTGGTGTAACAAGGTTCCTAGACCCCTAATCAACCTAGTTGCCCTTCTCTGCACCATCTCCAGCACCTCAATGCCCTTCACAGTATCACAGAATCACAGAATTGTAGGGGTTGGGAGGAACCTCCAGAGATCATTGAGTCCAACCCCCCTGCCAAAGCAGGTTCTCTAGGATAGGTTGCATAGATAGGCGTCCAGATGGGTCTTGAATATCTCCAGAGAAGGAGGCTCCATAACTCCCCCTGGGCAGCCTGTTCCAGTGCTCTGTCACCCTCGCTGTGAAAAAGTTCTTTTGCATATTGGCATGGAACTTCCTATGTTCCAGCTTGAAGCCATTGTCCCCTGTTCTGTCTCCACCAACAACTGAAAAGAGGCTGGCTATTTTCCTCTGTCTCCCACACCAGATATTTATAAACATTAATAAGATCCCCTCTATTCCTATACCGTGGTGTCCAAAACTGCACATAGGACTTGAGGTGTGGTCTCACCAGGGCTGAGTACAGAGGTAAGATCACCACCCTGGCCCTGCTACTCACACTGTTCCTGATACAGGTCAGGATGCTGTTGGCCTTCTTGGCCACCTAGGCACAGTGCTGGCTCATGTTCAGCTGTCAATCAACACCCCCAGGTCCCTCTNGGCCGCTCTCTGGTGGACAGTTTCCCAGCCACTCTTCCCCAAGCCTGTAACACTGCTGAGGGTTGTTGTGGCTGAAGTGCAGGACCTGGCACTTGATCTTGTTTAACTCACACCACTTGCTTTGGTCCATCGATCATGTCTCTCTGCAGAGCTTCCCTAACCTCAAACATATCAACTCTTCCACACATCTTAGTGTTATCTGCAAACTTGCTAAGGGTGCACTCTATCCCCTCACCAAGTCATTAATAAAGATGTTAATCAGGAGTGGCCCCAGCACTGAGCCCTGGGGGACACCACTTGTGACCGACTGCCAAGTGGATTTAACTCCATTTAACAGAACTCCTTGGACCCAGCCATCCACCCTGTTTCTTACCCAGAAAAGTTTATGTGCAAGCCATGAGAAGCCAGCTTCGCTAGGAGAATTATGTGGGAAACTGTATCAAAAGCCTTGCTAAAGGCAAAGAAGACAATACCCACAGCCCTTCCCTCATCCAATAATCAGGTAACCCTGTCATAGAAGGAAATTAGCTTAGTCAAACAGGACCTGGCCGTCATGAAACCATGCTGACTGGGCCTGATCACCTGGGTGTCCTGCATGTACCACACAGTGGTTCTCAGGATGATCTGCTCCATCAGCTTCCCTGGGACAGAAGTCAAACTAACAGGCCTGTTACTTCCCCTATCATCCTCCTGTCTCTTCTTGCATATGGGGGTTATATTGGCTGATTTCCAATCTTCTGGTACCGCTCCAGTCAGCCAGGACTGATGATAAATGATGGAAAGTCGTTTGATGAGCACCTCCACCATCAGCACCCTCGGGTACACCTCATCCGGCCTAATAGATTTGTGCACATCTAGATGATGCAGCAGGTCACTGACCATATACAAAAATATGTTTGCAAAACCAAAATAAATTATAAATTACTGAATAATTTCTTGGAATGGATTATGCGAAACCTTTTTGGTACAGAAAATAGAAAGCAACTGACTCTTTAGTATTTGATTCTGGCAAAAGGAAACTAATGCACTGTCAAAGGGGAAGTGTGTGATGTAACTGTAGAATGAAAAATGAGTTCTTTCTGAGGAAGGGAAAGAAGCATCACAAACATATAATAGGAGCAGATTTGAAGACCACATTTATCAGCAGAAAAAATAAACAAAAAATGTATATGAAATTCTATGGGAATAGAAATCTAAAGAAAAGGGTATTTGGGTAAGTGAAATCTTTTAAAATAATAGTTATTATTAAGGGTACAAGTAGAGATTAGCAAAGCTGAAAAAAAAGCAGAGAAGTGCAGGAAGAAGACAACAGCTAATTTATGAGCTCTTAATTTACCTGAAACTTGAAACACGAGATATATAAAATGTGAATATGAGATCAAATTATTAGAGGTTACTATATAGAATTTTTTATAACATGGATGGATGTAAAGTAAGAAGGGATAAGACACAAAACATCACAATCAGTGGAATGTGAGGTAGTAAAAGGAAGACATTCTAGAAGTATAATTTTATGAGTGGAAGACATAAATGGTCTATTTAACAGGTACTAAAAGCTAAAAATGGCCAATATGAAGTTTTCAATGTTATTTAGCTTCAGTATTCACTGTAAAAAAAAACCCCAACAAAACAACAAAAGCTCATGATTTTCTAAGTAACAAAAATTCATGTTGTTGATATATTTACATGTGCTTTAACCTAGAATGAGAAAAAGAATCAGCTTATAAAAATTACTAGGTAGATGTCTTCAGTTTAGTAAGTCTAATCAAATTCTTTCTTTCATGAAAGGTCTGTCTAAAGCAAATTAGGGCTTTTTGATTTTTTAAGTGTAAGGAATCATAGAAGTTAAGTGGGATTATTGAATGTAGGTAAAGCATGAAAATACTACCCAGCTTTAAATGTAGGTGAAGCAGGACCAAAGGACATATAAGACAGTTGAATTTCCATACATGGGAAATTACTCAAAACAGATTCTTTGGCAGATTATTTTTTAATTAAAAATAATGATAGAATACTGAAATGCCCAAAAAAAAAAAAAAATTTACCTTTACTAAATTAATTTTCTGATTTACAGCATATAAGTTTGAATATGGTATTCTCTTTTCCAATATGGATAAATATAGACTACACAAAATTGCTGAAGGGGTACTGAAGAACTCATTAAAATGTTTCCAAAAAGCATTTCTAAGTATTTTATAAAGGAAGATTGTATTCAATGGACACTTTTGGGAGATCTTTTGGATTTCTTATTATTTAATTCTGTCGTTCATAACTTAATGCAGTACAGAGTATCCTCATTCAAAGCTGTAGACAGTAGCCTGGGAAAAGAGTAGGAGAAAGGGAAAGGAGAAAAGAATAGCATTAAAATAATCTGTTTAACTAAGTGAAAGGCCTTCATAAATATCATAAATTCCCTGAAGGATTTGTGCATATTCTGGAGTTACAGTTGACAGCAAAAATGCCTCATGGGGAAAAGGCTGGCTAAACTTCAGCATCACATAAGGTCTTGTGCCTATACTGAAGTGTAGGCTGAATATCACTTAAAAATCCTCCTAAAAGAAAGAAGATATGTATAGGTTTTTAAGACTGCCAAAGGAATCTTCTATTCTGCCTAAAAAAGCTCATAGAGTAGTTACCTAGTCTTCTGAACAACACTTCAACAAAGAAACAGCTCAACAAAAAAAGTGTGAAGTAGTTCAGAAAATATGATTAGAAATCAAGAAGCAAGATCTCCTAAACAGAAAGAATTTGTGTGACTTAGCTTTGAAAACAGAATGCTAAGAATAGAAATTAATGTCATCATATATGATAAACTTCCCAGAAAAGAAAACTTCTTGGCTCTGTTCTTTTAAATCAAGACAAGAAATAATCAGCTTAAGGTGCAGGAATGAAGACTGCAGATAGAATCATGCAGTACACTGGTTAAGAAGGCTTCATTTCCTGCATTGCAGGTCTTTAAAGAAGATGCCTATATTGTTGATCTAATGTCAGAACATGAAAATGAGTGAGCTTTGATTTTCTTTCCCTCCTATTGTCTATAACATAAAAATGATTTACATCTATAAAAACAGAAATGGAAGGAAACATATTCCTATTAAAAAATTGGTAACTACTTTGTCCCAGTAATTCATGTCAAATCAATTCAGAAAGCATGGACCCCTGACTAAGATTGGATGGGTTAGAAATCTAGGGAAAGCATGAATTAACATTCATATTAACTTGGACTAAATAATAATATACATGGTAATAAAGAAGTTACTCTTTCTTCTGACTTCTAAGCCATAAATCTTTGATCTTTGCCATATGAGATTTACAATAAAGACAGGTCTTCAGTAAAGACAAATTTATTTTTCTCTTTAAAAATAATTTTGGAATTTTGTTTTCCCTTCATTTATAAATTATTAACACTTACAGTAAAATTCCTTTGGAATGCATTTTCAGTTAATTCACTTCACAGCATACAATGAGATTAGGACCTTAAACTTCAGTAAATTCCCACTTTAAAATTCATGGAACATTATGCTTGGCAAGTGGAATATTTAATTTTTGTTGCTATATAAAATCAAGTCTTAAGGAGTAATTACATAAAACAGGTAACTTATGAAAACATATTTTTGTTTCAAGAAAATATTAGAAAATTATCATGATGTATTAAAAAATTGAATATGATATTAAATCATGTCCCTTTTTTGTTGTAGAAGCATTGCATAATTAGGTATTCATCAATTTTCCTTGCTTCTAAATGCATCTGCTATGTGGACCTAAGTGTGTTCTACTCCTTTAAGAAAATGACTGAGTCTGAAACATTTGGAACAAAGTGTTCATTAGCTTACTTCATCATTTAAATGTCATTCAAGATATTTCTTTATTTCTTAATTTTTGCTAAGTCTTTTCAAGACTAAGTATGTAGCTCACCTAATTTGAAGGAAATGCATTATTTATTTTTTAAAAAATCTAAATCCTAACCCCTGAGGTTCTTCCTGACCTTCCCCTATCTTAACTCCTCTTAATTTATTGGAAGAGAAAGACAAGGGAAGGTGAAAGGAAGGGAGAAAGGATGCTGACAGACTGGCAGGAAGGCAGGGAAAGAATGTGGTAAAGTTGTAGAGTAACTGTTTTCTAATCCTGAAATATTTCTTTAATATTACGAGCAGAATACTGTCATCCTACACAGTATATGTATATGCATATAATTTGGTTTGGAAGGGATATCTATGACCATCTAGTTCCACCCCCCTGTCATGGGCTGGAACACCTTCCACTAGAACAGGGTGCCCAAAGTCCCATCCAACCTCCGAGGGAGGGAGCATCCACAACTTCTCTGGGCAACCAGTTCCAGTGCCTCACCTCACCAAAAAAGTTTTTTCCTTATATTTAATCCAACTCTACCTTTTCTCAGTTTAAAGTCATTACCCCTTGTCCTATCACTATACTCCCTGATAAACTTTCCCTCTACAGATTTCTTGTAGGCACCTTTTTGGTACTGGCAGGCTGCTGTAAGGAATACCCTTTTTTCTTCAGGCTGAACAAGCCCAACTCTCTCAGCCTGTCTTCACGGAGATGTGCTCCAGGTCACTGTTCATCTTCATGGCATTCCTCTGGACTCGCTCCAACATGTCTTTCTTGTACTGGGCACCCCATGTGCTGGACACAGTACTCCAGGTGGGGTCTCACAAGAGCAGAGATGAGGGGCAGAATCTCCTCCTTTGACCTGCTGGTCACATGCCTTAACAAAGCAAAGTCAGACCTGTTTCTTTGATGACCATTCAAATTTTGCCTGGCCTGAGACTTCAGGTCCTCTAAATTGAAATTCAGAGGATACTTTTTCTTTGCCTGAAACTTATCATTGCACTGAATAAGACACAAAATGAAAGTAAGCTCATAAAAACTGCTTTGAGTATAATGCTTTCAAATTTTATTTAATCATATTAAAATATATGCACATATTTATGTAGATATCACATATATACACATGTATATACTTATACAACATTCAGATGGATTTTGATCCTATGTTTTTCTTTTCTGGAATACTTGATCCATGTATCTCTCATGCGTATTTTTCTCCATTATTGTTCTTACAGCTGTGAATTGATTTGATTTTTCTCTCTCTTTAACCAGCTCACCAAAGAACCTCTATTGTTTATCTTTAATAGCATACCTTGTAAGAAAAAAAAAAAAAAATCCTTCTTTTTTATTATTTACAGTCAATATTATAGATTTCTTTTTAATGCATTGTTCCCTAAAATGTTCCTGAAAACCATATATTCCATCATGATATATTTTTTTAACAAAACTCCTCTCTTGCACATGTATGTTTTGATAATAATATTCCTTAGCATGAAAAAAATACTCCTTTGCTGATGCCAAATGAGATATATTGTGGATGGATTCTGAACAAGGTTTTCACATTTTTCAACAATTCATCTTATGCTTTACATATTTAGAAGAACTGTTGAATGTTTCAGTATGTCTCAGATCCAGATTAGAATGATGGAGGCAAGAACATGTTGCAGGTACTACATCTAGATGTAAGGGGGATCCTAGCACTGTAGTTTTCTTGATCAAGGATGAAGTTACGCTGTAGAAACCTATTACATGCAAGTCCTCCACAGAGTATGTCTTGTCTTTTTCCTTACATATTTTTCACTGTAAGAACATAAACAACATTCATACTTTTCTCCAGAGAACAACAGTTTAGGCCTGAGAATTAAGATAACTATTTTGATTTAAACAAGTAATTTCTATTAATTTGTTTACCCAAACAGTTTCATGTCAAAGCCAATGTGATGGTAAATTTAATCACAGAACAGTACCCGACAAAATTCAAGATAAATTTCAGTAGCATTCAGTATCACAATTAAGGTCAGTGTGACATGCTGTGTTTAAACTTTCAGTATAAAAGGTTTTTGAGCTTTTATATGTTTCAAATCTGTATCTATCTTTAAGCTGGAGTTTCCCTATCAAAATCCGAAGAAGGTGAAATTTCAGGCACATCCTATGCCAATTTCTTTGCCTTCTATACAATAACATTCCAGTATCCAAAAGGCCATGCATAACATTTTCTGAGAGAATAGAAGATATTTTATTTCTCATCTTAATGTCTATTAACTTCCTGTCAAATAAAAGTTAAATGCTAACAAAATATGTCTATTTCAGACTACTTTTCAAAGCCTATGTGTGTTTGTTTCTACTGTGCTGTGACCCTGAAGAGAAAAAATTAAATTTGATTAAACATAAACCAGATCTCAATTAAAATTTTGTTCAAGCATCTAGTATACCTAGGAGGATTTGTGGATCACTGGACCATGTGAATTTATTAATCGGATAACTGATGAAGGCTGTAAGTTAAGAAGAATATGATAGGACTCAAAGGAAACAGTGGGACTTTAACAGAGGTGAAGAACCGACTGGAGTCACTTTAACTCTACTAACCTCAGGATTGCAGCCCCTCGAGAGAATATTTTAGAGATGCTGAAGACAGCTTCATGAAAGCCAGCATGAAGTAATATGGTTTAATTTCATATTCTGCATGAATGTGGCCATAAGCCTTCATAATGTCTCATTCCTTTTCCCATTGCTGCAAGCAAACAAGTGAAAGAAACATAAAATCCTTTATAATACTGCAATTTTGATCTTTGTCAGCACACTGCAAATTATAGCTCTTTTTCACTCTCATTCCCAAAATGGTATTGACCAGTACTTTCTATAGGACCACTCTGACTCTATTACATTATATGTAGTACATTGCATATATTACATATATTATTTATATTATTTATTATTATATTACATAATACTAGATAATAGAATTTTCTTAATTGTTTCTAAAATTGCTCAAGGTTAAAGCCCAGAGATTAGTAAATCAGAAAAGAAAAAACAATGTGTCCTTTTCAGTAGTTTCTCAAGATTCATTTCAATATTGCAGTGGTAGCAGTTATTGCACTATGTAAGCTCTCCTTTCATTTTTATTCCATACTTTCCATAACCGAAACAAATTATTAGCAGTCAAAACTCTCGTGGCTTGGAGATTACGTTTATTAAAGGGGCAGGGGGTAGAGACTTTCCTGGAGCTTGCTGCTTTTGTTTTAAAACGTCACCTGCTGTTTTTAAGTTACAGTTTCACAAATGCACTACATTGTGTGCTGCTTGGTCAAACAAATTGAAAGGACGACAGGTTGCCATAGAAACAACATCAGGGCAAGCCTGTGATATTGTTAAAAGAAAGCAATGGCTGCAAAATCAGCAGTGTTTGAATCACAAAAACAGAAGAAATGCTGAAGAATCCCTTCACCTGAGAAAGGACAAGTGTTAAAGGATCAGTCAGTGAGCTGCTCATCAGAGATTCATACTGTGGTAAATAGGTCCCTTCAGACTCTTACTAAGCTTCCAAGTACAGGTCAAAATGTATTTGTAAAGTACACAAAGGTCTAGATTGAAAAGAAAATAAATGCATTCCAAGGTATTGAGTCTGCGTGGTGGAGCCAGTTAATCAGTGGTGAAAAGATAGCTCGCAATCTGCTGAATCGTGACTGAAAACACTTAAGAATAGGGCATAAAAAGAGAGAAAAGGAACAGTGAGACTGATGAAATGGAACAGGAGAATAAAACTGAATATACTTATAGGAAATACTCAGCAAAGAAAATGAAGCAATTGCTGGCCAAATATTTAATGGCATTCCCAATTCAGAAGATATTGAGTAGAAATAATTGAGATTTCTTCTCCATACTCTTAAGGACAGTAAATAGGGACTCAGATAAAACAAAGCCTAGCACAGCAAAAGAACTGAATGAAAATGATAAGGGATAGAACGAGGGGAAAAGGGAAAAGTAAGAATTACTTTTCTATAACTAAAAGTCCCCAAAAGGAAGTATTATTAGAATTATAAACTACTTCTCATCTTTTCTAATTTCAAGTTGATCCACTCTTGCCATAGACTGTGCTAATATTAATTGTTAAGCACAGAAAAAGGATTAGCACCAATGTAGAAGTCCTGAGACTGTGTTCAGTAATGTAGTACCACATTATCAAACTATACTTTAGAAAATACTCATGTCTGTTTTATTGTACTTAACACATGAGTACTTAGATCTTGGATATACTTCTGAGAGCTGCACAAGTTTATTTAAAGGTCAGTATATAATGATTAATGTTTCTTACATGTTTGAATCATACTAAATATTTTATTAACTATCAACTTGCTACCAGTAGACTATCCCACAACAAAAAAATGTTCTGTAATGTCAGAATCTGTACATTTGTTTGTTGTGTCCCAGGATCTGTATGGGCCAGGGTGTGTGCACTCATGGTGGGGGTCTGACATTCTCATGTGAACTGTAGGGATTGGCAGGCACCTCTGGATATTAATAAGTTCAAACCCCTGATCATTCCTTTTTGCTTCAATGTACCTACAGTCCACAGTGGTTTCAGATGTTCCTTGGATGAGAAGTTGTGTTTACTCTTGACAAGAAAATATTGTGTGTGTTATGTTTGAAAGGGAATAGTATTGCTTACAAAGGAAGTAATGAACTTCCATAGTGAAGATGAAAATTTGAATTGACTAGGTCAGTATTGATAACACATCTTTACATTTTTTTCAAATTTTTGCTTTGAAGTATGTAGCCAAAATCTTAACGCCCTTTAAATACAACCAGAATTGCTATTTAACCCGTAGAAGACATGTAAAAGAGAAGATTTAGCTCCTATTTGCATAACGTCATTTATCATCCCCAAAAATGTTAATTAATCTTGGCAATAAATTGTAACTTTATCTGAATATTTTAAGCTTCCAGAATACCTTTAAAGACTTCAAAAGGCAAATAATTTCTAACAGATTTGGTGGCATTCTAAGATGTGGACCTTTTTGACCAAGTCCAGAGGAGGACCACAAAGATGCTCAGAGGGCTAGAACACCTCTCCTATGATGACAAGCTAAGAGCATTGGGCTTGTTCATCCTGGAGAAGGAGAGGCTCCGGGGAGACCTTAGAGCAGCCTGCCAGTAACTAAAGGAGGCCTACAGAAAAGAGAGGGTATGTTTATCGGGGAATGTAGTGACAGGATAAGGGCTAATAGCTTTAACCTGAAAGAGGGTAGATTTGGATTAGATATAAGGAAGCTAAGATGGAAGACAACTCGAGAGGAACGGACTGAATACCCCCGTTCCCCATTCCCTGCCCCTCCCAGTGCTGCGATGGGAAGGATGATGGGAGTGAATTTATGATTAAAGTCAAGCGTGCAAAGGGGCAAGGGGTGGGGGGAAGTAGAAGTGTTAAGATCTGGGGAAGGAAAGCAGCTTGTTGGGAACTGCTGGAACCTCACTCCCCATTCCCTGCCCCTCTCAGTGCCATGTTGGGGGTGAAGAAGGGAGTACAATCGTGTCGAAGTTTAAGTCTGCTAAGAAGAGGAGGGATGGGGGAAAGGTGCTTTAAGACCTGGCCGCTTCTTTTATATCTGACTCTGGTTCACTGGGTGTGTAGTTGTAGTAGTAAGAAAACACTTCTCTTTCTTTTATTCTGTGCTGAGTCTTTTTTGCCCATTGCACTAATTGGAAAGTGATCCCTCTGTCCTTATCTTAGGTCCTAAGCCTCCCAACAGATATTTTCTCCCCTTTTCAGCTGAAAAGCAGGAGTGAGCGAGAGGCTTGGTGGGCATTTGGCCTCTAGCCAGGGCTAAACTACCACACTAAGATAATATTTTTATTTTCAGCAATTATTATTTTTCATTGCCAACAAATCTATTCTGAGGTTCAGACCTTCCTATGTATTACTGTGGATTTACAGGTGGCTGATAATTTGGAGAAGGATAGGAAATTTTGAGGCCATGAACAATCACTACAGTATTCAGGGTATAACTATTCCAAAATCTCTTAATCTGCTGTGACTTTTAATATGACTGAACTCATAAAACACATTCATTGTTGAATATTCAATGATGATACATTTCTTAATGTTAATTTTCATAAATATTTCAGATTATATTGGTAGGTATCTCATGCAACTCTACTGTACATTGACAGTATGTCCCAACAAAATAACAACCAATGATGGGCTACATACTTCAGACGTACACCTTGAGTAATTGCCCATTATTTTGTAGTCCTATTCAATTCAACAGGATAATTAATTTGTTAAATGTAGGTAGAACTTTAAGTATTTCATCATCAAGAGTTTGATTAGCATTCTTTATAGCAAGGATAATAAAAGGTGCATTTGTGATTCCTGTGGAGATCTCATTTATTATTTCAGTTTCTCATTAAAATACCTTCAATGAATATGTAATTTTAAAAGTGTTCCTAAAAGTTTCCATGTTGGATTATTGATTTTTAATTTTGCACCATTGTTTAATAATTCAACTTGATAGTGCCTGTAATATTCCATTACTATCGTCAGCTTCTGCTCAGGCAGGCTGTAAAGTTGTGTTGCCCATACATCAATTTCTTATCCATGAAACAGATTTATTTTAAGCACTGAATATTTTATATATATATAAAATTAATCTGAAATCTATATGTCATTCACTGATTGAAAAAAAAACCCAACACTTTAAGTATTAGGGAAAGAAAAGGGTTATTAAAATGTATGCTTTCACACCATAGTCCAAGTGTGGTATTGCAAAGAGGAATAGAACTTTTCTATTATAGGTTGGATTAGCAGACAGACATACTATATGGTAGATCTCATAGTTAATGATCGCATATCACTAAATACAAACTACAACGGGATTTTAGGAGTAGAGTATAAGGCCAGTCACAAGCAATAGTGATAAATGTCCCATTAATGATAATACAGGAGTGCTTACACATATAGTAGCACAATACAAACTTTATGGGTGATAATTTCTGCTCGCTTATAAAATGATCTGCCAACTGTCTTCTGGAGAAAAGGGGAAATGGCACAGCTCAACTCAGCTAGTCTTAGCTATGAAAACATGAGACAGATCCATTTGTGGTGGTGTTAGACTCAACTTCATGGCTACTCCACCAAAATGAGAGACTCCAGTATGAAGTTTACTGATCTTTCCACAGAAGACACCTGTTTAATTTGATACAACATCCATTCTGTTAACATACATATTTTTTGATAACCTATTCATTTCTCTATCATTTTTTTTCTAGGTGGCTTGTTTATATGTGACTACTGAAATTATCAGTCTTTTAAGACCCACTGCATGACAAGGACTGTTATTTTTCCAAATATGGTTCAATAAAGCTTTAATACATTTTTTTAATACATTATTGAATATTCTTACTTTATATTCCTATTTTAGCTTTCTTGAATTTCTTAGGATACCTTGAAACTCAGGTTACATAGCAGTAGTAAAAAAGAAAGGAAATGTGGATGTTTTTCTATGTATGGATATATATATATATGAAGTTTTGTATATGTATAGCACCATACTAATTCCTTGTTATTAACACTTTGGTATCTCTCTAACTGCACCAATCTTAGTAGTAGTTAACAAACTGCTTAAATCTATTTAATTCCCTTCAGGTTACAGCAATACTCTTGAACACCCTTTAAATAATGTTTCAAATTTAAACATGCTAGAATCTAGTATTTATTTTCATACCTACCATACCTTACAAATCCACAAATTACAGAGCTTCATGCGATGCTAAGAAATTTAATATTGCACCCAAACTGTATAGAAATGAAACCTAATATAATATCTGTCAAGCTTAAGAAGCTTTCAACCATTTTGTTTAAGACCAATATTTCAATGCCCTGCTCTGATACCCACTTAGGACTTTGAAATGCCTTTATTATTTCAGTGATCCACTTAGCAGTGAGGAACAAAGAAGAGTTTCATTAGTGGAACTAAAGAGGTCATGAGTTACAGTTTGTGACAAAAATGGATGGAATCTGTATCTTAATACAAGACAAGATTTTGAAAATGAGGACAGAGGGAGGACGAGAACCAATAGTGATCAATTATTTATGAAACTTGCTTCCTCCATGTAGCATTGTATTTGCATACATGTTCTTTTGACTGCATCCAGACATGCCTGTCTGATGTAGGCTGCTTTGTACTTTTCACAGCAGAAGTACTAGTCTGGGATGGTTTGAATCATCCCAGAGAAATCTCAGTTTTCAGAAAACCTGTGGAATAAAAGGCCTCTGGTCCCAGGATGGCAGAGACACAGAAAAGAGAATTTTAGGCACTAGCTTGAGGCAAAAAGTTTTCACTTCTAAGATAATATTCACTGTTCCAGGCTCTCTGTGCATAAAGGCAGTAGTTGTCTTTTTTGTTATTAATATTCATAAAACTACTTTCACAGAGTTTACTGTAAAATGCTTCTATTATTTTTAGAAAGCATCCGATTTTGGTCTAAAATTCTGAAAGAAAGCACATATGAAAATGAAAGAAGGAATTTCAGTCATTCTCACTGCATTAAATTTAGGAGCTAGAATAAGGTCCATAATGCCCACTAACTTTAGGAAAAAAAACCTGAAAACAAAAAACTGTAAACAAAAAACCCTAAAAACCACACCAAAACAAAATTGTCTGAATTATCAATAACCAAACTCTTTTTCTTAGTAATATAGAAGATGACAATCCATCTTATGAGCAATTTCCCTTGCATTATAGCTTTCCCAGAAGGGAGGTAAGTGTTTAAAAATTCATGTCTAAACTCACTTCCTATATTAGACAACCAGTTTGTAAAGATAGATCTACAAAACACATCACAGGTGACAAAAGTAATCACAGTAAAATCTTTTAACATTCATGTTTCTGGCCTTTTACAGATTTTTTGACAGTGTACACAATTCTCCATTGCTTAGTTTTGAAGCTGTAGGTCTTCTCTGTATGACACTACTGAAAAAAACAACTGAAATAAATGTCTTAGAAAATTTTGTAGACAAATGCTACTCTTATATCCCACTGGTTTTAATAGATACTAAAGACATTCATTTCAAGCCTTAAACCTTTTTGAAGTAAATAGGCCCACTCTTTCTGCAGCTGATATGTTTCTTAAACTGCACTCTTTTCTTTCATACATTCATTTTTTATTCCTATCCCTTCTTGGCACTATCATTAATTTGTTTCAGGATTGTTTTCTTTTGAGAACCTAAAGGCTTTGTTGCTGGGTTTAGTCTGCAATCACTGCTATGTTCTTTCCGAGAGGACGTAAATGGTTGTTGGATCTGTGTTACATTTGGATCTAAACAAACACTTTGTAGGAGATTAATCAAAGACTTAGGCTTTTATGTCAATATTCTGTTCATGGATAGCTTACAATGTTTAGTACATACATTGTATTTTGACATTTATTCTCCAAGCGAACTCCAGCAATAGTAATTTGTCTTTGGATTATATTCTAGGCTTTGGGAGTGTTGGATCATTTGAACTATAACTGTGGGGTTTGGTTTTGCTTGAATACGTAGGTAGTTGCTTCTGCTTTATAACTGCACAAATTATTATTCTTGGACCCAGATTTATTATGTAAATGCTAAAATGAGTAAAAACTCATTTCCATTAACATTTGCCTTTGTGAAAACACCATTTACAGTAAACTCATTCAATGAAATATCCAGTGGAATGCCATTAGAAAAGAAAGGTGCATAAACACAGCCAAGTAAACTACAAATTTTATTCCAGTAAATGTTTGCTTAACTTTCTATATGTGGGTGTGTGTAGGGGGGTGTGTGTGTGTTCAAAGCCTCACTTCTTGTCATAAAGACCAAATTTATCTTTCCACAAGGGTGATCCTCAGTTATTGACTTAGACTGACATCTGCAAGTCTGTTTTGTCTCGTTCATACCACAGCATTTCTGAATCCTCATTTTTACACATACCATAATTAATTTTTTTCTTTGTTCTCTTTTATCCTCCAGTGAAATGGCAGTAGTTGATATAGCTTTAGTTCCTCATGGTGTAATTTATTCTTTAATCTTTTAAAATTATTTGATTTGCCTAATAGATTAATCAGTGATGTTGTTTTAAATATGTGGTTTTACCAGGGAACTGTAGAGACTTTAGTCTTCCTCTTATCACTGCCTTCTATGTTTCTGGTCCAATTTGAGTTCTTGCTTTCACAGATGATGTGGGAGTGAGACCATTTATGTACGATGTTTGGGATTATGCCTCCCTCTGTTGGGACAGGAACTCCAGCTGTCTGCCTGCTGCCCAAAAAACCCAAATGAACCACCAGTACAGAAGCTCAGCTCCTGTTATGCTGTTCTGAACGATCCAGAACATAGTCTGCACACACTGACCATCTGCTCCCTCATTCTGGTGCTCAGGTTTGCAGTGGGCATCGAGGGTAGACAGCTTTGTCCAGGATAAATACAAGTGCCACAGTACTTGTATGCTCCTGGACTTATTGTAGGTGGATTCACAAAAATCATCAGCCTTTGTTGTTACAATTGTGCTATTCAAGTACCAAAATTATACCTATCTCTCACAGGTTGTTTATTTTATTTAAGTGCCTGTGATTCTTTTTGTCTGTAATCTATTCATCTTTACAAGGTTCTAAAAGGCTATTAAACTATTGTCTTTATGCAGGGAGAGAGCACTCTTCCAGATTTAAAAAAAAATGGTTCTTTCCATGTTCATATACAGTTGGATCACACTTTTTTCTTACCTTGAAGAGGCAGTCATGGGAAGTGAAAGGCTTGCTCCTTATGGTTTTCTCTTATCAGATATCTGCACATCTTGAGGTGCAACTTCTGTTGAGTAATCAGAAGTTTGAAAACAATGTCTGTAAGTCAGGAGGGATTGATATAGAAATCAACTTTCTTCTAACATAAGGTTTCCTCCACAAATAGAGAAAAAGAGAGAAAAGAAAACCTAAATTATCAGAGTTTGAACTGTACTCTGGCAGTCTAAAGAGCAGGACACTGTTCTCACTCTTTGAAAACATAAGGATGCTTTATAGCTACTCATTTGATTCATGCATATCTGGAGCACAATATGTTTCTTGCAGACTTGGGCTGTCAGCTCTGTTAGTTCATGACTGTCATGTGTCTCCCCTGAACTGTCCCCTTTCAGATGGTTATAGGCAAATACATTCAGATTTATACAGGACTGTAAAAGTGGGCAAGACCTCAACACTAGCCTCCAGGTGAACAACTGCCACAGATTCTCAACATTTCCAGAACTTTCAGTTAGCAGTTACAGTGTTACCTTAATACTAGGCTACAACCTTATTCACTCTGGTATGATATCCATGAATATGTAAAGTTTTAACATTTGTCCTCCATGATACAATTAATTGAGACCAAAGAAGTCCTCCAATTCTTTCCTAGAAGAATATATGTATTTTTATTTTGCAAGGTGGCTGTATATAGAAATTATGATATTAAGTAGCCACCACAAGACTTTTTTTTTGTTTAGTTGTTTTTTTTTCTCCTCGACTTTCTATGTTCCACACTTACAGTAAACCTTTATTCTTTTTAGGCTTTCACCAAGTAATGTAAATGGTTCTGCACCAGAGAGTTTCTGTAGTCCTTTCTGTAAGGTAGGTCCATACAAGCAGTATTCTCTGCTAATACAGCTGTTTAACAACCCTAAAACACTGCTGGAAAAGAAAGTAAGTGAGTGGAGTAGATTCATTCTTTACTGATCTGAAAATATTTATTTCAAAGGACTGTGACAGAGCTTCTGATACTGCAATCTGAATCCCAGAGGGAAATGTGATGTTCAATCAACTTTGTCAGTCATCTGCGTTTACTTATGAGTTCTTTATATCATTACCTGTATGTTAAATCCTACAGGGCAGTAAACGAGCACTTATATTCAAAAGTGCCAAGCATACCTGTATTCACAATGCATATTTAATATGTATCTTGAGATTTGCATGAACCTCATAAGCACTGTCAGAGCTCTGAGATTAAAACATACCATGAATGTTTATAGAATCATAGAATGGTCTGGGTTGGAAGGGACCCCAAGGGTCATAGAGTTCCAGCCCCCCTGCCACAGGCAGGGCCACCAACCTCCAGACATGATCTACACAAGGTTGCCCACAGTCCCATCCAACCTGGCCTTGAACACCTCCAGGGATGGGGCGAATGTTAGCAAATGTTAGCAAATTCTTATGGCCATCCCATAGATGGCCATCTGATAGATGCAATACGCAACGCAGAATGAGATACTATCAAGGACAGACACAAACTATTTAGGAATTAGCAAATTTCCTGTTGTTTTTTATTTCTAGAAAAGAGGGATAAGTGTGTACACACAAACACAAGTATATGTGCATATATTGTTGTGGATTTGCGTGGCTGGGTTCTGGTGGAGAAGGGGGGCTGCAGGGGCGGCTTCCGAAAGAAGCAGCCAGAAGCTCTCTGCAGGAGCAACAGAGCAAACACCAGCTGGCTCAAGACTGGAGTCATTGCTGACCAATGCCGAGGACATCAGCAACGGTCACAGGGCCTCTGGGAATCACATTTAGGAGAAAAAATAAAAATTAAAAAAATGCTAGCAGCTTCTTTTTGCTACCAGAGAAGGGAGTGAGAAGATCTAAGAAACTGTGCAGGCTCCCAGGTCAGTGAAGAAGGATGAGAGGAGGTGCTCCAGGCACCAGAGAGAAAGATTCCCTTGCAGCCCTTGGAGAAGACCATGGTGGAGCAGGTGGTCCCCCTCCAGCCCATAGAAGATGACAGAGGCAGAGATCCTACCTGCAGCCTGTGGAGAGGACCTACGCTGTGACCTACATTGGAGCAAGCTCCTGTCAGGATCTGCAGCCCATGGAGAAGACAGAGACCCACACCAGAGCAGGTTTGCTGAGGGGGAGGGGGGACTTGTGACTCTGTGGAGGGACAGGCGGGAGCAGTCTGGGCCTGAGAGACTGACAGACATTAGATGATCTATGACTGCACCCCATAGAAGTGACCCACGCTGGGGCAGCTGGTGAAGAGCTGAAGCCCCATGGGAAAGGACTCATGTTGGAGACACTTGTGGAGGACTGTGTCCCATGGGTGGGACCTCACAGTGCAGCAGGGGAAGAGTGTGAGGAATGCACACACACCCCCCCCAAATAAGAAGGAAAACAACTCATGAGGAACTGACTGAAACCCTCATGTATATATATAGAGAGAGAGTAATACTGCTAGTGAGAAGCATTGAAATATATTTGAAAGAAATTTCTTTATTTCTTCTTTGCATCCTGTATCATACAGTATGTTCTGTTTCTCAGTATTAAGCCAAAGTGTACCAAAACCAATTTTGCTTGATCTACTCATAGAAGGCAAATAATTGCTATGATCTCTGTATATGTTATGTAGTTCAACACAGTTTATATTTGCTGAAATAGTATTAGATCTTCAGTGAAACCAAAACAAGTGATTATAAATCTCCATCTCCCATGTAGCTGATGTATCTAATTTTGAACTGAACCTTACTGAGAGGTAGGGTTTTTTTTGTTTTGCTTTTTTAATTCTAGTTCTATCAGTAATAATATCGTAAACCACACACCTGTTATATTCTGGAAAGCACTCTGAACCCGAAAAAATCTGAGCGCGAAAGAAACAAACAAATACTTAGAAAACCCAAATGTGTGATCACCTTTAAACCCTCGCTCTCCCTCAGAACCTATGTAAAATTAAAGTTTATAATTCCTATGGGCCAAATTTCTACTTATCTTTGTCTTCCTTCTGTTCTTAAATTCTCATCCTTTTTTTCTCTAAAAGCAAACTCACAGCAATGAAAAGTTAATTTTATGTTGAGATCAAAAGAACTGGAAAAGCACCATCACAATTTTCTATTTAATTAAACCAAAACAAGTAAAAAAATATACAATAAGCATGACCAGAGCAGAAACATTTCTTAGACTTTTTTCAAACACATGTAGTCTGTGATGTAATTCTTGAGAAATACAAATAGATTTTAGATCATTACCATGTTGACTGAGAACTTTGTGTAGTTCCTAGTACAAATCTCCTTATATAATATGCAGTTGCCATAACATTTCTGAGAAATATGCTTTTAATCAATATATTTGATCTAGGAGATCACCACATTTTGAAACATTTATAAATTCAGATATAATTTTGCTTTGATCTAACCCATAAGAAAAAAAAAAAATCTTATTTTATCTAGTAGGTATTTAACTCTGAATTTTCTTGGTCAGTTCTGTACAAGCATAAACACCATAAATTCTTGATTTATAACTTAAAGCCTTGTATTCTAGAACTACCCCACTGCCCCAATAAGATCCCTTAACAATATACTTTTTTTCATTATTATTATTTTTGTCCACTTATTACCTTTTCCCTTGAAAATTAGTTTTCCAGACTTAATCTCAGGACACATAAGAAAGCTGAAACTTTCCAACAGGACTCTGTGTCTCTTTCTAAGGAGGTGTTTTCCCCCTAGCAGGCAGATGTGGATATACAGTTTTGGTCTTGCGTTGTAGGCATTGTTCATGCCTTGCTGAGAAAAAATATGTGGCAGATGCTCTTGATTTGATGTTAAGTACCTGGCTTGGCTTTTTAAAGTTCATTTTAATACCCAAATAATATGGTGGCAAAATATTTGTACTCTGTCTCACACTTAATCACTTTCAGCAAGATCAATATTTCATCTCTGAATTTACTAGGAGCCAGTGGAAATAAGCAGGAATCCTCTAATAAAAAGCAGAAAGTGACATTTTGCTTACAGCTTTATTCATACCTTCTTCAAGACCACTGCACCATTCATGACCTTGGGGACTTGAATATATTCACCAGAAATGAAATTCCAATCTTTTAGTATTAATCTGGGCTCACAGTTTTGGCTAATGGCTCCCCACACAGCCCACCTCCACCCGACCCCAAAAAATCGCTTTTTAACCACAAACTATTATTTCTGAGAGTATGATTTCTGTACTTTTTATGTCACAATAAGTGTGACAGGTTGTTAACACAGAGCTAAGGCTATTTCACAGACCCTGGAGATCAGCTGAGAAAAGCCTGTTTAACAGCAACATACAAAGATATTCCAGTTATCTCTAGAGTGCTCTGAAACAGTGATTTCAGATATGACCATAATTTGAACATATTTTGCCTCCCTCTGGATTCTTACATGTTTATGGTAAATTTGTGTAGGCATAGTGTCACAGTTTTGTGTAGCTGGATGCTAATGGAGAAGGGGGGAGTGCAGGGCTGCCTTCTGCAAGAAGCAGCTAGAAGCTCTCTGCAGGCCCCAGAGAGTAACATCAGCCAAGTCAAGGCCGGAGTCGTTGCTGACCAAGGCCGAGCCAATTGGTGATGGTCACAGTGCCTCTGGGAATCCCATTTAGGAGAAAAAAACAAAAATGTTAGCAGCAAAATTGTTTGCCACCAGAGAAGGGAGTGAGAAGATGTAAGAAGCCGTGCAGACACCAAGGCCAGGGAAGAAGGAGGGGGAAGAAGAATGAGGCGCTCCAGGTGCCAGAGAGCAAGATTCTACTGCAGCCCATGGACAAGACCACGGTGAAGCAGGCTGTCCCCCTGCAGCCCATTGATAAGGACGGGGAGCAGAGATTCCATCTACATCCTGTGGAGAGACCGACCCATGCCACATCAGGTTTGGTGGGGGACTTGTGACTCTGGGAGGGACCAGGCTGAAGCAGTCTGGGCCCAAAGGTCAGCACCCCATGGAAGGGAGCCGCGCTGAGGCAACTGGTGAGGAGATGACACCCTGATAGAAAAAACTGACATTGGAGAAGATCGTGAAGTCTCCCATGGATGAGACCCCACAGTGCAGCAAGGGAAGGAGGTGTGGAATGCCTCCCCCCCCACCTCCCCCGAGCTAAGAAGGAAGAAAACTCGGGAAGAACTGACTGAAAAATCCCACTCCCCATTCCCTGCCCCTCCCCGTGATGTGATGGGGGGAAGAAGGGAGCAAAATTATGACTAAAGTCTGCTAAGAAGGGAGGGGTGGGGGGAAGAAGAGGTGGTTTAAGATCTGGAGGAGGAAAGCAGCTTGTGAAGAACTGACCAAAACCCCATTCCCCCATTCCCTGCCCCTCCCCGTGCCATGTTGGGGGGGAAGAAGGGAGTAAAATAATGAATAAAGTTAAGTCGACTAAGAAGGGACAGGTGGGGGAAGGTGCTTTAAGACCTGGCCACACTTCTCATTACCTGACTCTGTCTTCACTGGGTGTATAGTGTAGTGTAATAAATTAGAGAGTTTTCTTTATTCTGTGTTGAGTCTGTTTTGCCCATGACACTAATTGCAGAGTGATCCCCCTCTGTCCTTATCTCGACTCCTAAGCCTCTCAATATATATTTTTCCCCTTTCTGGTTAAAAAGGGGAGTGATAGATGGCTTTGGTGGGCATTTAGCCTCTAGCCAGGGCCAAACCACCTCATATAGATATCCTTAGTTAATTAAAGTCTGTATGATTATTTGATATTTTGTGCAGCGATTATTTTAGAGCCCTGCTTATTTTTATCTATTGGTGTATCTATTTATCTACCTAGTTATGAAATGCAGATATTACTTTGTACATATAAGGGTGGTGACTCTACCAACTCTTACTTCTGAATGTTTTTGCACAATGCATATTTATAAACATCTCTGCTTTATTCACCGAAAAAGTCAACTGATGTGAAGGGTAGGCACACAGAATACCTCTATCATTTAATTCTCAAAAATTGAATGCTTTTGCCATTTTTTTCTGACAGCAAAGACAATACGGTAATAGTCAAAAAAACCATGGGTGTTTGTCATATGAAGATATATTCATTTCCTTCCCAAAGCCCCAGCTTGCCTTGCAATTATCCTATAGATGTTGTGTCCATGTCTCTCCTTTTCTATTGCTCTTTCTTCCCTAATAGACTCTCTTTTCTGATATTCTCCCTATCATCTCCTATTTTCATATGTAGTTAGCTTTCAGTGCTGTGTTAACAGCCTAAGGATGGTAGCTTGTAATTTTATAAATTAATCTGAGATTACAGCCTCTTTGTGCTCAGTCATATAATAGGAGAA
Organism: Zapornia atra; assembly: GCA_013400835.1. NCBI lineage: Eukaryota > Metazoa > Chordata > Aves > Gruiformes > Rallidae > Zapornia > Zapornia atra. Next base: position 31,200 of record VZTU01002580.1, on the reverse strand, counting down.
AACTGTGGCTGTGTAAAGATAACTGTTTAGTGATAGGTTTATAACAGTACATTCTGGTCTGTCTATTTGTTATGTCTTTCGAGTTCTGGGAAAATTGTTTTATGTTACTCTTCTTTAAAACTTATAGTTGCTGTTGTTGTTGTATGTTTTGTAAACATTTGGCAACATATTCTAGAAGTTGTGTGTATGATTCATAGCCAGCCCTAGGAACAGCACTTACTGCCATCCCATTATAGCCTGTTCACAGAAGAGCTCTTGACTTGTTCCACTCTCCAGAGAAATATTATGAATAGCTGCACAAGTTCCAAATGCAATAAATAATTTGAAGGGACAAAGAAATGTCTATAAATAGAAAAAAGTATTTAAAGGCAAGTGTGTAGTGTTGTTTAAGCAAGTTAATTTACATTTTATTTACTGACACTTCAGATTATTAGTTATTAGATTAGATTATTATTATTATTAGATTATTAGTTCAGATTAGATTCAGGCTTTAAGGACGTTATTTAATAGAACCATAAAATGCTCTGGATCAGAAGAGACCTCAAAGATCATCTTGTTCCAATCCCCCTGCCATGACACCTTCCACTAGACCAGGGTGCTCAAAGCCCCATCCAACCTTAAACACTTCCAGGGATGGGGCCTCCACAACCTCTCTGAGCAACCTGAGCCAGTGCCTCACAACCCTCATAATAAAGAATTTCTTCCTAACATCTAATCTAAACCTGCCCTCTTTCAGCTTGAAGCCATTCCCTCTTGTCCTATCGGTGACCTCCCTGAAAAACAGTCCCTCCTTTAAGACCTCTCTAAGTATTTGTAGGCCACAATAAGATCTCCCCAAAGCCCTCTCTCCTACAGGCTGAACAAGTCCAGCTCTCTCAGCCTGTCATCTCAGCACCGTGATCATCTTTGTGGCACTCCTCTGGACTTGCATCGCTGATGGGCTCTGCCTTGGTTGGCTCCAGCCTTGAGCCGGCCGGTGTTTGCTCTGTCAGGCCTGCAGAGTGCTTCTGGTTGCTTCTTGCAGAACCCACCCCTGCAGCCCCACTTCGTCCACCAGAAACCAGCCATGCAAAACTACAAGACATGGTGATCAACATTTTTCTTTAGTGGTAAAAATGCAACACTTTATCAATATGTGGAAGGAAGGAAGGAAGGTTTAGATTATATATTAGGGGGAAGTTTTTTACAGAAAGAGTGGTGAGGTGCTGGAACAGGCTGCCCAGAGAAGTAGTGGATCCCCGCTCCATGGAAGTGTTCAAGACCAGGTTGGATGGGGCCCTGGGCAACCTTGTGTAGATCCAGGCCTGAGATTGGTGGCCCTGCCTGTGGCAGGGGGGTTGGAGCTCTATGATCCTTGGGGTCCCTTCCAACCCATGCCATTCTATGATTCTATGAATATGTGTCCCTATGATAAAATACTGCTATTTCTAGTAACATGTTTTGTGGTGAATTTACATAGCCTCAGGACTGAGTTTTGCCAGGTTTGTTTTTGGGGTTTTTTTTGGTCAGTTTCCTCTGTCTGAACTTTCTTGACCTGTCTGCACCCTCAATTTAACTGTAACAGCAATTTCTCTATATGACCTGGAACTGTCTATGGCACATTTATTTTATTTTTATTTATCTTTATGTGGTTCAAGCAAAATTTTATATAGATAACAGAAATAGGCAGAAATAGACATTTACGACCCTAACACAAAGATGAGGTGTGAACAAACAAATGAAAAAAAAAGCCTGGTACAATAGCAGTGGTTTTCAAAAAAGCAGAGGCACAGCATGCAGCAGAGAGAAGCATTTCCATTGGAAGACTAGAGATGGGCCAGAGGCTTGAATCTGGGAACCACTAACTTTGAACAAATCACTAATTGTCAGCTAAAGAAATGCAGACATGGAGTTGACCAAAACTAAATTTTGCTCGCCAAAGGCAATGAATGAATAGTAACATATATAAAAGGCACCTTATCTAGTACTCTTGGACGTAAAAAGAAGATACAGATAAATGGAGAATGGATGTCTGTGTTAAAAAGAAAAAAGAGAAAAAAAAAAAACAAACACAAGAACAAAACCAAACATAACAAAAAACCTATGAAAGGTTTTCCTAGAGTGAGGTAGCAACCATTGACATGAACATCATGCTCCTTCCAGTGAAGGATTACAGGTAGCAACAACTCTGCAAAAAATGCTCCATATCCTTACTGCATCACCTAAAAGAAGCACAAGGAGCCAGAGTAGCATAGAAGTTATGAGCATAAAACCAGGAAATGGGATAGAAACTAATAACTATGTGTTACATTTTCAACTGCGTATTTAGCATTCCTGATATTTTTCTGTATAGAAGTATTCCGAGTGTGCTATTATTCTTTCATTTTCTGGAAAACTTAGGTCTGTACTAGTAAAGATTTTTTATCTAAACTCATAAGATAATAGTTTTTCTAAAAAAATAAAATTTTGGTTTTGCATATATACATATATGCATAAATATATGAATGCATATTCTGTATACATACACATACATGTGCATATAAGGTATGCTGCTTCTCTGACTACATAAAATAGTATAGCAAAAATATGGAGAGGAAATGTACATACAAGATTTTGTCTTAGGGAAAGTATTTTGATACCTCTTTAATGTTCCTGCAGTAAAATGTCAGGTTCATAGCAATTTGATGTAGCACTTAAATTTTGTCCAAGATCCTCCATCTGTTTCATATTTCCATATGTTGATTGGCATATTCATGCTTACAGCATCTATCTGTCCCATTACCATGCATAGGTTAGCATATTTTCTTTACCTCTGCTATGGGAAAGAATATCCCCGAGGTACACTTTTTTTAGGTGATTCTTTCTCAAATGCCTGATTTTTCATTGATTGAATAGCCTTTCTAGCATGAAATTTTACAGCTGGACAAAAATTCTCAACACATAATGAACAGCCTTCATGGCTTTCAGGTTCCTGTGCACTGCCTGTACAAGGGCATTTGGGAGGGGTTGGGGGGTGGTGGTGTTTCCCTTTTTTTCTCTTTTTCCTTTTTCTCCCTGTATTTCTAAAATGAACATTTTCATCACATTTTATTATTATATTATATAACTGTATTAGGTCTGAGTAGAATACTGCAACTCCACTGGAAGAAATACAATTAAATCGGTGACCAGCCTATTCTACAGTCTTCTCTAATGCTAATTCCTTTAATCTCAAAGTTCATTTGAAATTTCATTAGGTTTGTCAAGAGTACATTTGGAAACAGAATTAATCAAAATATCTTTTTGTTTACATATGGCTACACCTAACTGTAAAGCCCTGTTCATCAAAATGACACCAAACATTTAAACCAATAACCATGATTTCTTGATACACTAAAAACATGAATAAAGTTTGTTTTCTTTAGCATCACCACTGAACATAATGTAATAGTTCACAGTTTTTTTCAATTATTCCTCTGACATACAGATGACAAATTAACTAAAGTATTTTATTTGCAAGTCAACCGGGATTTTGAAAACACCTGTCCATGTAAGCTATTAATACAAGAAAGAAGGACTGTTAGAGGCATGCTTTTTGCAAATTATATGTGAGTAGATCCCACTGGTATTAACATAATTAAACTCAAAATTATTTTTTATTCTTAAAATAAAATGGATAGAGAAATCTGGTGGTATAAAAGTCATATGATAAGCATACACCACTCTTGCTAAATGCTGTGTAGGAAAACAATTCAAATATGAGAAGGATCATACCTCTTTGGCATGTGTAGTGTACATGTTCATATACATGTGTGTATATATACTTCCTATGTAAGATTTTTGGTTAAAAACACATTGTGAGGTGAGACTGAAAATGAGATTATGAACTAGTACTGAAACCTATACAAAAGAAAAATTTACTATCCAATTTTTATTCCAAGAATCTGTAATAAATAGCAGTAATATCACTAAACAATGGATGGTAAATTTAACTTGCTACTAAGATTTTTTCCTTCTTTATTTTTTTTTCTCCAGATATTCTTACCTATATTTGAAAGATCAGTGATGACTCACAGACACCTATTCATTAAACTTCTAGAACAGAAGCAGGACAGAAGTAATAAAAATGGAAATTATCACTGTCAATTCACACAAATACATACTGATTTCAAAAGACTTGTACTACAGGTTGCTACTATATAGGAAAAAAAATTCTATTTTTTTTTTTAATAATAAAATTAGTCCTGCAGTTGTAACAGCTGAACTTTGAATAAAAATGTTGTAGTGATAGTAACACATAGGAATGGTAAATTCTACTCCTCTTGATTTATAACACAGCATCAATTTATAGTTAACTGAATGTGCATGCTACTTTTGTTCTATTCCTTTCTTCTGCTTTGTTAGAGAAATGCCAGGTAGATTTAAAAATTCTTCAGTGGTTTGTAAAATCTTGAATCTCAGTTGCACAATTTCTCCAAATGCTTTTTTCATCTCTGATCTCATTAATGGTAAATTTAGTCTTCAAGAACCCAAAAGTGTCGAAAGAAGACTTCAAGATTCAAGGAGCTGTCATTTGGGAGAGCTGAAATAGGTGCATGTGAGTAGCATATAGACTGTGATGGTTTAGGCCTGGCTGGAGGTCAGATGCCCACCAAACTCGGTCTCTCTCCCCTTTTTAGTTGAACAGAGGAGAAAATATATATTGAGAGGCTTAGGAGTCAACATAAGGACAGGGAGAGATCATCCTCTCATCAACCTCATGGGCAAAGCAGACTCAACACAAAATAAAGGAAAGAAAACTCTCTAATTTATTACAGTACACTGCACACCCAGTGACACCAGAGTCAGATAATGAGAAGCGTGACCAGATATTAAAGCACCTCCCCCTACCCCTCCCTTCTTAGCAGACTTTAGTCATGATTTTGCTCCCTTCTTCCACCCATTGTGACATAGGGAGGGGCAGGGACTGGGAAAGTGGGGGCTTTGGTCAGTTCCTTGCGGGTTGGTTTCTTTCTTGGCCGGGGAGCATTCATCCCACACACCCTGCTGCACTGTGGAGTCCCACCCTTCACGAACTTCTCCAATGTTGAGTCCTTTCCCACAGGGCTCTAGCTCTTCTCCAGCTGCCCTGGCATGGGTCACTGCTATGGCAGGCAGTCATAAATCACAATGTCTCTCAGTCCCAGTCCTCCACAGGGTCACCAGCCTCCCCCCAGCAAACCTGTTCCAGCGCAAATCTCTCCCTTGCTCATCTCTGTGTCTCTGTCTCTCTCCATTGGCTGCAAGTGCTGGTAGGGGCTTGCTCCAACATGGGTCACAGCATCGCCTGTATGTCTCCACCTGCTCCAGCATGGGGCCTCTCCATGGGCTACAGGCGGGGTCTCAGACTTTTCCATGAGCTGCCAGGGGACACCCACTCCACCATGGGTTTCTCCACAGGCTGCAGGGGCATCTTTCTGTCTGGCACCTGGGCCGCCTCCTCCCCCCTCTTCCCTGACCTTGGTGTCTGCACAGCTTGTTACATTTTTTCACTCCAGTGGCAAAATGCAGCTGACTGTGGTTTTTTTTTTCTCCTACATGTGATTCCCAGAGGCACTGTGACCATTGCTGGTGGGCTTGGCCTTGGTCAGCAGCAACTCTGGCCTTGAATTGGCCGATGTTTACTTTCTGGGGCCTGCAGAGAGTTTTTAGCTGTTTTTTGCAGCAGCCATCTTTGCAGCCCCCTGTTCTCTAACGGCACCCAGCTACACAAAACTGCAACACACTTCTGCCCATTCTAGAATGTCATTTCACTAAGGCATATACCACATCATACAGCCTTTTGTTTACTTGAGGATGAGGATCTTCAATAAGGCTATCACTGTGGAATAGCTAATACATAATAATTTGTTATCGCAGGATAAAGTGCTCATTTCCATAACCTCACTTAGCTGTTCTACAAATCTAAGTCACGTCTATCTACTTATCATTCTAATGTGAGTAAAGTTCTACAGCCTTTGGGACATATCTGAGTACTCTTGTATAATACTTCATTCTCTGAGCAAACCCATTGGTTTCACTTTAAAGGCTCTCAAAGACTTCAATGAGCTGTGAAATTAAGCTCTACCCTTGTACTCTTTTCAATCTGAATTTCATCATGGACATTTGTACAGCTGTTTTGTTGTATGAATGTTTGTGGAAGAGCTTTTAATTCACCTGAATCCCTGATATTCACACATGAATGACCATATTCATAATCTCTCCATAAAAGTATGAAACTACTAGCAGAGTCTGACAAGGCTAAGTTGAATGAAGGTTGTGCAGTTATCCTGGTTTCAGCTGAGAGAGAGTTAATTCTCTTTCTAGTAGATGCTATAATGCTGTCTTTGGGATTTAGTGTGAGACTAAAGTTGGTAATACACTGATGGTTTTAGTTGTTGTGTCTATGCTGGATAGTTGCTGTGTCTATGAAGGACTTTCCAGCTGTGAGAGCAAAGCTGGAATATCTGCCTGTTTTGAGTTTGTGTGGCAAGTGGGGTGGGCGCAGGGGTGGCTGTGTCAGCCAGTCAGCAATGGTGGTAGCACCTCTGTGATAACATAGTTAAGCACGGAAAATAAAAAAGGAGCAGTAGCTTTTACAGCCAGAGGGGAGTGAAAAGAAGTGGAACTCTGCAGACACCAAGATCAGTGAATTGGGAGAGGGAGGAGGTGCTCCAGGCACCAGAGAAGAGATTCAAGCTGTGGGGAAGACCATGATGAGGCAGGCTGTCCCCCTGCCGCCCATGGAGGACAATGGGGAGTATAGATCCTACCTGCATCCCGTGGAGGACTCCACACCAGAGCAGGTTTGGTGGCAGTAGTTTTGACTGCATGGGTGACCAAGCTGGAGCAGTCTGTTCCTGAAGGTCTGCACACTATGGAAGGGATCCACACTGAAGCAGTTCATAAGTAACTGAAGCCTGTGGTACTGATTCACATTGTAGCTAGCCACAAGATGGAGTCACTGTTCAGCAACAGACTGGGCATCAGGTTGTATTATTTTCCTTTTGTGTGTGGTGACCAACTGCACTTGTGCACAATCTGTATTGTTGTTGTTATCCTTCGTTATCCTATTAAACTGTCATTATCACAACTAACAATTTTTAAAATTTTTTTTTTAATTTTCCTGCCCATCCCCTCGGGGCAGAGGGGCGAACAAGTGGCTGTGCAGTGCTTATTTACCAGCCGAGGTTAAATGAGAACAGTAGGATGGGTAGTCCTTGTGATTAAACTGAGCCTTGGGGCTCCTGAAGGTCTTATTTTTTTGCTTTGTTTTTGTTTTGTGTTTTTGTTGTTTTTTAATCAAGGGGAGACTTTTTATGTCCTGTGTAGAGCATAATGTCATGTCTGTGTCCTCACAATTATTCAATATTCATTCTGGAATATTTACAGAAATCAGGTAAGCTGTATTACAGTAGTTTAAGAATTTCCCTTTTATGTGGGGGAGATGAACAGTATCCAGAAAGAAATAGACTTGGTTATTGAAGAAATGTTTTATTTTAGGACAGCATTTTTATTTTCAGGAAAGACAGTTCTGAATTTTGATGATCCTCAATAACAGTGCTCTGTTTCAAGGCCATGGAGTGCCACTGCAGCACTTTGTGATATTCACACCACCAGCTGAGTATCCTGCTGGATCCTAGTTCAGAAGGTATGCAGAGAATAACAGGAATAACTTTCAAGAAATGATGGAATCAAACCCAGTAACAGTACTAATGGAAACATTTTTGAGAGGGAAGGGCAGACAAACGTGTGTTGTGTAAATGACACATGAAAAGCATAGGGAATAAGAAGCCTGCATGATAGCACAGCCATTCCTCTCTTCGTATTCTCCCAAATCCATTACTTACAACTATTCTGTGTAAAGTCTGCCTGTACTTTGCAGGCAGGGAGGTAGTCTTACCATGTGAATAAACAGTAGCATACATGAGGTGACTCAGTATAAGATAATAAATCCTCTCAGTCTGTCTTATGTATATTAGAAACCCTTTGAGCAATTAAAGCTAATGAGAAAATAATTACAGATCACAACTGGTCCATAAGGAAAATGAATGGGAAGAAAAAAAAGAGGAACGTAGAATAAATATATTCTTTTATAACCTCAAAGAAGGGGTGCTCATTTAATAACCTGTTCCACTTAAAATCAGAAGTTCTTCATGATAATGAACAAAGGAAAATCTAAGATACAAGCACTTTCACTTGAAACTCCTGATAAGGATATATTTCAGTAGAGACGCATTAAGTTACTCTTTACAACATGTTAGCATGTCTGCCTGAATAGACATTAAAGTATAAAGCCTGATGAAAAAGATACGTAAGTTTCTTTCAGAGAATTTTTGCCACATTTGAGCCAGAGTCCCCCAGCCACAAACCATAAAGTGTTTTGGAACAAGGTCAGTAGAGTTGATATTAATCCTGAGAGAAGTAGATGATTCTCATAGCCACACTTAAAAGAGTATTATGGGAATTTGATGATCTTCTAGCATATTCACAGTCTGTAACAAAGTTTCAATATGAGCAGAACATGTGTTTACAATATGTGTGCATTATAGTACCTTTTATTTGTCTGTTAGTTTCAGATTCAGTGCTCTGTGTTGTATTTTTTCTATCACCTAATAGGACACGAGATGTTAGTAAACAGTATTATTCTACTAAAACAATAGCTAGACAGTGCCTTGTTTATTTTTTCGTTAAGAAAGAATATTTTAAAAACATTAAAGCTGACGTCTTATTTGAATATTAAGGGTTTTTTTCCTATAGTTTTGTCAAACTATGGATGAGGACATTTAGTCTGGTTTAAAACAGAACATTGGCGAGCTTCATGATGAACATTTAATTTAGTAGTATTATCAGTAATATTGTTGATTAATATTTTTTCCCATTACCATGTTAAAAAATACATTATCACTTGAAACATCACTTTATTATACACTAAAGAAATGTACTGAAATTATAAGAAAGTCATATATCTGGTACACACACACTGGTTCCCACAGTCTGAGGAGCCAATCTATCATCATGATTCTTTTCTGCCTTTCATTCCTGTTTACATATTTGAAGGGGTGATCCTTGAATTCGAGTGCATCTGCCTACATATAAATGAATATTAAAAGATACATAAGGAAGGCTTTTTTTTTTTCTTTCCCCAAAACAATATTAAATCTAATTAAATGCTCTTGGAATACCAGGAGAAAATACATGCACGTCATTTGTCCTGAAATCTTACCTAGCTTTTAGCTTTTCATAACAGTATGTGTGACTTGAGTAGGCACCACACTATGAGCCTGGCACCTGCACTAAGTAACAGACTCACCCTAATGTAATTTAATAAGATGTTTTTTGTTATTAAACTAAGAATTGTGTGTTGTAGCTGACGTGGAAAATAGGTCCCAGAGGTTGTTCTCCCTTATTTCAGCAGCAGTTATATTTAGGAGGCTTTAATATTTAGAAGTCTATATTATTACTAATTTCAGCATTGCCTGCAAAAGCCTGTTTTGTAGGTCTACTGCCAAATTATCCCTTGAAGGCAAGTGCTGTAAATAATTTCTCAGTTCTGTTCCTAGACACTTGCCAAGGTCATTATCTGGCTTTCCCACAATCCCTCTATTCTGATGGATTGTGAGTGGTAACTAAGAAACAGTTATGAGATGCAATCACAAGCTGTGGCAGTCTTATCAAAAGCTGAAGATGGTCCCCAAGCACTCCGATGAAGCCAGTGGCTCAGCTGCTCTTGCTTCCTTAATACTCCATTTATCTTTCGATTTGGTCAACCAACAGAGCAGCAACAAGAGCAAACATAAAACAGGTGCTACAAAGCAGACATGACAGCCAGAGAAAGGAGGCTCCAGAAAACCAGCTGGCTGGATCTGATTATAGAATTCCAACATTTAACTTCTACCCAGCAATAACTCATTCTTCTGTTCTTTTACTTTCCTTCCTTATCATAAACATTGTCAAAACTCTGACATAATTTTAAAAACGTAAATAATAATCCCATGGCAAGGTTTTCTTGAGTTGAAACACGAGTTTCAGGATCAAAAAAATTGCAGTAATATGCTGTCCTTGTTTTATACAACCTTATGATGAAAAAACCCCACCAGAAGTTTAGTATCACAGTTTGCTCATTTGTGACAGTCACATGTTTACATGCATTAAAACATAGGGGGGTAAGGGGTGTGTTTGTGTGGAAAGGTTGATGTGCAAACAGAGATACCTAGTTATATGCTGAATAGTGTCCATGTGATGTTTAGTTTCTAAAGTTTAGGAATCACAATAAGGCTGGGGCAGAATCCTTAGCAGATTCCAGCTTCCAGCCCCACATCTGTCATCACTCAACTCCTCTGACTTTGAGTAATACTGTTTTTTTCTAACTCTAGGCGTTTGGCCTCTGCAGATTGACAAGCTGAAAATTAAAATGCTTTACAAACTCTTGGCATTTCAGGGTGAAATCTGGTCCCAGTAGAGAGAAAAGAATGTTTACTTCATTTCAACTGTTCAGTTAGGGGAGAGATGGAAAAACTGAAAGAACAAGAAAAAAAAAACAAAAAGGAAAACATAAGGAAAGCAACAAGAGAGGAAGGAAGGAAGGAAGGAAGGGAGGGAGGAAGGAAGGAAGGAATAGAAATGTGAGGTTTGTAAATTTGAAAACTTCAATGCTGACAGGAAAAACATTGCAATATTTTACTTTTTTAGTGAATAAATTATGCATGTGGCATTTTAGTAATAGGCTGCTTTAAATTCCAAAGCTACATCTCCACCATTAAATTGAGTCAAGCAGTACTCCTTGGAGCTGGAACTTGATAGTGCATATTGTTAACTTTTTAAGGTATGGCCTCACACACTTTTTTCTGTGGGCCAGTCAACATGGTTGACACAGTCAGAGGTGTAAAGAGGTGTAAAGAGGAGGGAGCATTCCACTTCTGAAATGCATTTTGTGTAAGATCATATTCTTTTAGGACATGAGGGTATAGAATAGTATCAAATAATCTTTTCTATGTTTGGTCATTTGAGTGTTTAAGAATAACCTTACCATCTTTTAATTTGTCTGGATAGACAGAATATCTCAATATTATTTGGAAACCAGAATGCAATTACAAGATATAAAATAAGTAAGTATTCTTTACAGAAAGCTTATATTAATTTCTAATTACTGTAGAAAATTGAGAATTTTGTTCTGGATAAAAAAAAAGAAAAAAGACGTTAAAAACATGACCTGAATCTTATTAGCATAATTTTTAATTTGCATTCACCCATGACTCAAACTGGGTCAGCACAGTAAATACTTCTATATTAAGATCTATTTTTGTTTCACAGGTGTGTATGATTCATTACATGATTTAAACCAGCCTATAATACATTTAACCCAAAATAATCTATACAAGGGAAGAAAAAGATTTTGTACCTCTGTGATTCTTATTGTCGTTTTTTGACCCTAATTAAAATTCTTACAGTAAAAGTATATGCAAGTAGTTTCCTTATACATTTGGATAATTATTTTTTATTAGTTTGATGTATCACATTTTCTACATGATATTTCTTATACCTTTTAAAGATATACATTGTAAAAATATACATGATAAAGACATACCTTATATTTATCCTTTGTATATCCATGTAATCAACAAAGATCAGGCTTTGGGTTCATCTCTTTGTTTTTTGTTTGTTTGTTATTTTTTAATGAAAACAGTATGTTTGATGGAGAAATTACATTTTGGATCATTTCAATCAATATATTAACTAAATATTCCTCTCTGTAATCAAGCAATGGATAAGAAAAGAAAACAGAAAAATGCAGGTAAAAATAATACTTTTAAATTGAGTTAAGTTTAATTTAAAAACTAAGGTCAGAAATTGTCCACACCAGAAATGGTAAGTACAAAAAGGAATATTTCCTGTTTCAGCCTAACACTGAACTTTATTTAATTTAACCTTCCCTCATCACTTATTGTGCCACCCCTTCATTGCAAATTCAGATGTTCCCCCATCACATGCAAAAAAAAAGCCAAAAGGCTAAAAAAAAGAGAAACAAACAAACAAAAAGTTACACACACCATTGATAATTAATTCTACAACTGCAACTAAAGAAAGCTGTATGGTTGATTTCATCATGTAGTCTGTGTACACTCTTTTAATTTGATTTGTCACTCAGGGTTTTATTGCCCTTGTACCCCTTCTACTTAGTAAGCACAGATGAAATTTCATTTCAAAAGGTGGCAAAGAGAAATGGGGATTTTTTATTGATCAGTTAGAAATCTCAAGGTTCAGACTAGTTCTATCCTTCAAAGATTTGCCAGAGTGGTTGTGGCAGAGAGAATTCTTAATAAAATAAAATTGTGATCCTAATTTAGAACAGCTACTGCCTACAACCTGCATTAGCTTCAAGTCCACAAGCTTGACATAAGTTATACTGACATGAATTCTTTTGCAGTCCCATACTCTGTTATATTGGCTGTGGTGTGTCAAAAAGCCCCAACTCTCAGCTGAGAGCCAAGAGCAGCCTTTCCCAGAGGCTTAATTGGCATATCTAGATAGCACAAAACCCAAATAAACTTTGGATTTCTTTCTCAGCTTCAAATGGGGAGAAAATTTAGTCTACTGGTATAAATTACACACCTAACTTTTCCATTCAGAAAAAATGTACCTTTTACATTCTGTAATAGGACGTTATTATATTCAGTCTGAATGCAGTGCATGTGATTATGGCAAACAGTAAATAAATGAGAACTAAATATAAGGGTTTACTGAGATATAACCAGGCATTAACCCTCTAATGAGAAATACAATTTTGGTACATCATATACAAAGTCTTTGTTTAAGAGAGTCAGTTAGTGGGTTGTTTTTTTGGGTTGGGTTGGTTTTGGTTTTTGTTCTTTTGGGGTTTTTTTTGTTTTTTGTGGGGTTTTTTGGTTGTTTTTTTTCCCAACAGGACACCATCAATAGGTTCTATTTTTGTCCTTTTAGAAGTCATTTATATTTTCTTAGAGACATGTTTAGAGGTCCAAACTGCTGATGAGAGGCCAAGAAACAGACAATGTTTTTGGGAACTTGAGGGTTCACACTGTGATTCTGCAAGGGTCAAAAATAAAGGGTCCAGACAGAACTTTTCCCTCCTGACCTTGTCTCATTGGATTTTTTATCCTTCTCTCCTGCTTCACAGATATCACTTGAATTTTCTATATAAGCTCTTTGCAACTTGTTAATACTAACAATGCAAGGGGAGGGGGGAAGCTTTTTGTAAAAAATCATTTTCTCATCACTGGTAAACCCAAAATGGGAGTCTGACATGTTTCATATCTTACTTTTAGTAGGAAAGGAATCAAACCAATGTTACTAAATGCAATCTACCTCCCCCAGTATTTCTTCAAAAGTTTAACTCAAGCTTACATCTGTCTTTAACGTTAATTTTATATTAATTTTGTAGAAACTCGGTGTCTTTCACCTGTATATTTTTAATTAAATTCAAGAAAGAACCTTTATCTAGCCATTCTCTGTTTCTAATTGGTGTTGTCCTGTTTTTAAGGCAATGTGTCCAGTTAATAAAAACTCAAATAATTTTTGCATCAATAAATTATAGGATTGTTTCATTGTTAATTAATTTGCCAGAGAACATCAGACAAAAGCTGAATGTAGTGCAAAAAAGGTTTGCCTATAGGCTGGAGGAAATACAGTAATTGATAATTAATTTCACCTTCACTCACAAAATCATATCAGATGCCAAAGATGATTATTTTACAAAACTACAGAAACAACAATCTATGTGTGAGAGGACCTTGTCACTTTTCAACTGGATCATTCTACCTATTTCACAGATAAGCTTATTTATATTTTTCACAGCAGTAGCATGTGAGATAATGTTGTATTCCATTCCTCACAGGAGCTACTGAAATGGTCCCCTCTCAACAAATGAGCTTTCATCTACTTTTCCTCAGGTGTGTGGAAAAGAGTGGAAGATTAATCTCTCTTCAGTTTTGGTGGGGTTTTGTTTATGCTTAACATGAGCCAGCAGTGTGCTCTTGCAGCTCGCAAGGCCAATGTTATCCTGGGCTCCATTAGAAGAGGGGTGGCCAGCAGGGACAGGGAGGTGATTTTCCCTCTATACTCTGTCCTCGTGAGGCCCCATCTGGAGTACTGTGTCCAGATCTGGGGCCCCCAATACAAGAAAGGTGTGGAACTGTTGGAGAGGGTTCAGAGGAGGGCCACAAAGATGATTAGAGGAATGGAGCACCTGCCCTACAAAGACAGGCTGAGGGAGCTGGGCTTGTTCAGCCTGGAGAAGAGAAGGCTGCGGGGGGACCTCATTGCAGCCTTCCAGTACCTGAAGGGAGCTTATAAGCAGGAGGGGATTCAACTTTTTAAAAGGGTAGATAATGGCAGGACAAGGGGGAATGGATTGAAGCTAAAGGAGGGAAGGTTTAGATTAGATATTAAGGGGAAGTTTTTTACAGAAAGAGTGGTGAGGTGCTGGAACAGGCTGCCCAGAGAAGTAGTGGATGTGCCATCCCTGGAAGTGTTCAAGGCCAGGTTGGATGGGGCCCTGGGCAACCTCGTGTAGATCCAGGCCTGGAGGTTGGTGGCCCTGCCTGTGGCAGGGGGGTTGGAGCTCTATGATCCCTGGGGTCCCTTCCAACCCATGCCATTCTATGATTCTATGATTCTATGCTTATGAATAATTATCCTTGTTATCTTCCTCAAATCTATTCAACTTTTTGTATAGAAGTTGGTCATTTTACTTTTTCCTTAAAAATATTATGATTCTTTCAATTAAATGTTTTCCTGTTTTAAATTAAAATTAAAAAAAAAAAAAAGAAACAAAGAAAAAAAAAACCCAATAACTGGAAACAAAACCAAAAGAAACAAAAAAAAAAACCACGAAAAAAGACTAGAGGACAGATTGTGACTACTGCTTCATGATATGGGCTCTTGCTGTTCCATTACCTCATGGGATCAGTCTAACTCAATTGCTAACAATTCAGCAAACTTTCAGACACCTCAGTGGTTGTATCAGGATGAAAGAAACAGTGCTGCTTCTACTCAAATCCCCCATGCCACTGAAACATCGCTTCCTCAAGCTGTGCCAGTGCTTGTGCTGTGCAGGCAGCTCAGACACAATAGGTAGCCATAAATGGCTCAAAGGTATTAATATTGAACTATATCAAGAGCCTCTGTTCACTAAGGATATACTTCATGAGGAGTGCTGAGTTTTCTTGCTGGCACGTTGCACACTTAAACAATAATGATCCGGTTCTGTGTCCTATTTTTATATCAGTGTCCAAACCACGACTGAATGGTAACTTTGCTCAAAATACAAAGCTGCTGGAATAATAGCCTGCTTTTACTATTCTATAATATGGCAAAATGAGTGCCTACAAAAGCCCATCACCTAGCAGTAGTATAACTAGAAAGCTGTCTCAGTGCATGGGTCAAATTTTTTTAGGAATTCACAAAATAATATGGCACATGATGTTATATACCAGATATATTTACGGTTAATTATAAGACAACTTGACTGGATATCACTCTAGGAACAAAAGAAAAGCCTCAGTGTATGTATGAAAAGGGATAAAATTAGGAATGTACACACATCTGTTTTAAGAAGAGCTGGAAAGCTTCTCCTGGACAGCTCAATAAATGCAAGTGCCCATATGGAGTGTTATTACCTTTATTCCCAGAACAGTAAATTCAATGCAAAACTGTCTGAGGATTCTCACCAATCATTTAGCAATGAACATTTACTATAGAAAGCATGACCCACATCACAGAATTTCTTTGGTGATTTTCTGCACAGTTAATAGGCACAAACAATAGATACAATAACAGAAATTTACTGAGAAAATAAGTGTTCTGCCACGCTAAAGATTTATGGGGATTTCAGAAATAACCCTAAGAAGTTTTACTAGAACAGAAGACTGATAGGTATTGCATGAAATTAACATATACTGTCTCCACAGAATAATGGCTACTTTTAGGATTTTTCTTTTATTCTACTATTTTTCAGGAGTAATAAGATTAAGTTTTCATTTTTTTAAAAATTCACAGAATCACAGCAATATTAGGTTGGAAAAGACCTCTAAGATCATCGAGTCCAACCTTTCCTGTCCTATGCTAAACCATATCCCTAAGTAACCTCGTCTACCTTTTTTTTAAACACATCCAGGGATGGTGACTCAACCACCTCCCTGGGCAGCCTGTTCCACATCCTGACAATTCTCAGTGATTTTTTTTTCCTGTGATCTAACCTGAACCTGTCCTGGTGCAGCTTTGTGCCATTTCCCCTTGCTCTATCTCCTGCTACTTGGCTGAGGAAACAACCACCCACCACTTGACAACTTCCTTTCAGGTAATTGTAGGTGGTGATAAGGCCACCCATCATCCTCCTCTTCTCCAGCCTAAACATCCCCAGCAACCTCAGCTACCTCTCATATGATTTGCCCTCCAGCCCCTTCACCAGCCTGGTTGCCCTTCTCTGGACAAGCTTGAGGACCTCAATGTCCTTCTTATGGTGAGAAGCCCAGATCTGGACACAGTACTTGAGGTGCAGCCTCACCAATGCCGTGTACAGGGGCACAATCACCTCCATAGACCTACTGGCCACTCTATTTTTGATACAAGCCAGGATGCCATTGGCCTTCCTGGCTACCTGGGCATACTGCTGACTCATATTCAGCCTGCAGTCAACCAACACCCCCAGGTCTTTCTCGACCTGACAGCTCTCCAGCCAGTCTCCCCCAAGCCTGTAGCGCTGCCTGGGGTTGTTATGTCCCAGTTGCAGGACTCTGCACTTGGCATTGTAGAACCTCATCCCATTGGTCTCAGCCCATTGGTCAAGTCTGTTCAGATACCTCTGAAGAGCCTCCCTACCCTCAGCATATCCACACTTCCTCCCAGCTTAGTGTCATCTGCAAACTTACTGAGGGAGCATTCAATCCATTCATCCAGGTCATTGATAAAGATGTTAAACAGAACTGAACCCAGAACTGAGCCCTGGGGGACACCACTTGTGACCAGCCTCCAGCTGGCTTTGGCTCCATTAACCACCACTCTTTGGGTGTGGCCATCCAGGGTCAGGAACACCCTTCACTGACCAGGTTGCCCAAAGCCCCATCCAACCTGGCCTTGAACATTGTCAGGGAGGAGGCAGCCAGTTTCTCTGAGCAACCTGTGCCAGGGCCTCACTACCCTCACAGTAAATCTATCTTCTTTCAATTTGAAATTAATACCCCTTGTACTATCACTACAATCCTTTATATAGACTAGTTTATTTAACTATCATTTACCTGTAAATGTAAACATTTCACTGTAGAATCTTAAATTTAGATACCTGCATTTACAGGTGTGAGCCACAGCTGAGACTCTATTCAATTTCCAGAGCACAATCAGTGTCACTTGAGGTAACTTAGGAGAGGGGTTTGATAGGTAAGCCATGGGGTGTATAGGAGACCTCTACTTATCAGACGTGGCCTCAGGAGGCTGGGTAGGATTTCTAGGACAGCTCAAATGATATCGGTGTGTTACTAGGTAGGCCACTTTGAAACTGTATATGTGTGAACTTCTCTAATGATATTATAAAATGCAAAAACATATTAGTAAATTGTCTCTGACTTTATCCCACAAGTAGCTGAACTGGTTTAACTGGGAGTATTTGTCTACAAAGTTAAGGGTGAAAAAAAGTCACTGGATGACTGATAATAATTTCAGGTTTTATTTATAATATTTGAATGAGAAAGTCTCAAAAAAATAAAACCCTGAAAATAGCACTCTTCTTTGGCTTTATTAATCATAATTATTTTAAAATATAAGAGACTATTCCTGTCTTACTTTGCACAATTTTGTCCTAAATATTTAAAAGTGTTTAACTGTTACCTGATTTTTCTTTACTTCCACATTTACCTATAAGTTTGTCGCAGTTTTGCGAGGTTGGGTGCAGACAATGGCGGCTGTGAGGAGCTGCTGGAATTCTCTGGAGCTCCAAAATGTAAACAATCCAAGGCCAGAATCGTTGTTGACCAGGCCCAAGCCAATGAGAGACAGTCATAGTGCCTCTGAGAATCACATATAGGAGAAAACAACCCGGAAGCAGCTGCATTTTGCCAAGGAGAAGGGAGTGAGCAGATGTAACGAGCTGTGCAGACACCAAGGCCGGGGAGGGGGAGTAGGCACCCCAGGTGCCGGAGAGAAAGATGCCCCTGCAGCCCACGGAGAATCCCCATGGTAAAGGCCGAGACCCCACCTGCAGCCCGTGGAGGGGCTCCACGCTGGATGGAGCAGGTGGAGACATAGAGAAGACACTGTGACCCTTATGTTGAAGCAAGCCCCTGCCAGCACTTGGAACCTACAGAGATGAGCGAGAGAGAGAGAATTGCACTGGAACAGGTTTGCTGGGGGGGGGCTGGTGACCCTGTGGAGGACTGGGACTGAGAGACATTGTGATTTATTGCTGCCCACCATAGCTGGGATCCAGGCAGAGCAG
>VZTU01002580.1:397-12465 GCA_013400835.1 Zapornia atra | reverse complement strand
AGGGGAAGAAGGGAGTAAAATCATGGCTAAAGGGAATTCTGCTTAGAATGGAGGGGTGGAGGGAAGGTGTTACTGAAAACCCCATCGTTCCCCAGTCCCTGCCCCCCCTATACTGCGAACGGGGGGGAAGAAGGGAGCAAGATTCTGATTAAAGTCTGCTAAGAAGGGAGTGGTGGGGGGAATGTGCTTTAAGATCTGGTTGCATTTGTTTTAAGATTTGATTGTGCTCCTGTCTCCGGTTCTTCACCGTTCTTTCTAGTGTAGTGTAATAAATTAGAATAGTTCTTTCCTGCACTCTGTTGAGTCTGTTTCACCCATATCATCGCTGATGAAATGATCTCTCCTTGTCCTTATCTTGACTCCTAAGCCTTTTAATATATATTTTCTCCCCTGTCCACCTTAGAAGGGGAGTAATAGACTGGCTTTGGTTGGCCTCTGGCCTCCAGCCAGGGCTAAACCACCACAGTCTTTTTGGTGCCCAACGTGGGGCTCAAGGAATTTTTCCAGGTTTATTAATAACATTTGGAAGACTTAAGAAATCTAGTTTGTTTGGGGTTCCTGTTTATGTGTTGCGTTTCTTTTTGTGACTTTTTTCCCCAGCACTGTGATATTTTTCACACAGCTGTTCTTCTGCTTCTGGGCAGTGTTAGCAGCAGTTGCATCTGTCTTAACAACTTTGATTTACATTACTCCATAACCAGCAGCTGGCATGCTTATGTGTTGCCTTTTTCTTGTACAAGTCTGCAGTATGCCTGCATGCATTTTTGCTTAGTCAGCCCATTGATCTGACCATAAATGCCCATATGGAAAGAGACAAATCACTGATAATAAAAACCTGTTCATTCAAAAGTAAGTATTTCTTATCATGAAATAAGAAGTTTTGTGTTTTGGGGTTGTTTTTTGATTGTATGTTTTTACTTTGGTTTGTTTGGGTTGTTTTGGTTTTTTTTTAATTTTATGGCATGTCCAGTTTATAAAAGGTATACTTTTTCCTTTCTATAAAAGAAGTTTTAGTAGATGTAAATATATATATGTAAATCAAGAAAAAATATTTTTACATATTATATATATAATATATTTTGTTATAGTTTGCTTTCTTTATAGATTTCCATATTGGTGTTCAATGAATACTAAAAAGAACTCAATATACAAGGTAAACTTTGTACATGGTGGTCTCTATTTTTGTTCTTTTTCTAAATAAGTAAATTCTAAAGTAAATTTCTAAATTTCTTAATATTTTTTCTAAAAAAATTCTAGTGCGGTCAGTTTCTTAAAATTACCTAGATTTTGCTGTCTTTGTTCTCTGCACAGTACTGCCATAAACAGCAATGACAAACAGCTGGCTTGTGGAAATTGACTGAGAAAATTGTATATATTGATATAGCTGTGAAATTATTTGTTTTTCATCAGTGCACATCAGCCTTTCCATTCATGAGTGAACACATTAACCATTTTTACACCATGAAATAAAAAAAAACCTTAATCACAGAATCATAAAATCATAGAATCTCCTGAGTTGGAAGGGACCCATAAGGATCATTGAGTCCAACTCCTGGCTCCACACAGGGCCATCCAGAGTAGAGCATGTGACTGAGGGCATCGTCCAGATGCTTCTTGAACTCATTCATAATCAGTGCTGTGACAACTTCCCTGGGGAGCCAGTTTCAGTGCCTGACCACCCTCTCACTAAAGAACCTCTTTTTCATACCCAGCCTCACTCTCCCCTGTCACAACTTCATTCTGTTCCCTTGGTTTCTATCACTGGTCACCAATGAGAAGAGATCAGCACCTGTCCCTTCACTCCCCCTCATCAGGAAGCCATAGACCATAATGAGGTCTCCCCTCAGCCTCCTCTTCTCCAGGCTGAACAAACCAAGGGACTTCGGCCTCTTCTCATAAGACTTTCCCTCCAGACCCCTTGCTATCCTCATTGCCTTCCTCCAGACACTCTCCAATAGTTTTCTGTCCCTCCTGTTCTGTGAGACTCCAAGCTGCACACAGTACTCGAGTTGAGACCGCACCAGTGCAGCGTAGAGCGGGACAATCACCTCCCTGGACCAACTGGCAATGCCATGCTTGATGTATCCCAGGATACTGTTGGCCCTTCTGGCTGCCTGGGCACTCTGATGGCTCATGTTTTACTTGCTGTCAACCAAGACACCCAAATCCCTCTCAGCGTAGCCAGCCTCCAATCTGTATGTGCAGCCAGAGTTGTCCCTTCCCAGGTTCAGGATCCGGCACTTACTCTTGTTAAAATTCATGCTGTTCGTGATTGCCCAGCTCTCTAATCTATCTAGGTCTCTCTGTAAGTCTTCTCCACCCTCAATGAAGTCAACAGATCCTCCCAATGTGGTGTCATCTCAAATTAACTTAAGACACCCTCTAGTCCTGACTCAAGGTTGTTTCTGAAAATATTAAAAAGAACTGGACCTAAACTGGAGCCCTGGGGAACCCCCACTAGTGACTGGCCACCAGCCAGATGTAACCCCATTCACTATCACCCTCTGGGCCAAACCCTTCAGCAAATTGCCTACCAAATCTTTAGAGCTTTGTCTAGTTGTATGCTGAACATTTTGTCCAGCAAGGTACTGAAAGACACAATATTGAATGCCTTACTGAAATCCAAAAAAAATAACATCAACTGGTTTCCCCTGGTCAACCAGATGTGTTAACTTGTAAAAGGTAATCAGATCAGATAGACAGAACCTTCCTCTTCTGGTGTTTTTCAATAACTCCCAGTATAATTTTCTCCATAATTTTACCATTTTAATGAATCTAAAATATATGTATTTTAATATATCTGAAATGGAGAAAAATACATTATATGAGTCAGAAAACTGAATGTGTGAAGAGGTCTGAGAGAAATTTCTAGGTTCATGCTGACAGTAGCCCTGGGAGGACATGAATGCTCTCATATTGTGTGGTATTGAGCTGCTTGGTTGGGTCGCATCTACAGATCTTGGAGCATTAAACAGTATTACTCCTCCCCCAGGAGGAGATTTTATGGCCCAGTATTCCCCTTGCCAGCCAAAATAATGCAATTAAAATTCTTGTGATCTGGATGCAGCTCAAGAGCCACAGTTTGGCCTCCTTTATGCAGAATGAAAGAACATAGCAATTGCCTAAGTGTAATTGTTTTACGAGGCTGCATGGTAAGACTTTCCAAACTGCATAGAATAACCAGATGTCTTGATTACTGCACTCATACACATCTATATTTGCAACCAGAACAGCAGCCAGGACAGTCACACAGAGTAAAACATTTAGCTACTGTTTGTGTCTAGTGTTAGAATCCTGATCCCAAAGCTAGCCGTTGTGAATTAGAATGTCCTTAATATACTGTATCAGACTCGCCAGACAGAAAACTCAGATATGAAAACATTTTTTTTTAAATGTGCACATGCTAACTTTTTAATGCTCAAAAGCACAAGCTTCACTGTAATGGATTTAACACAATGCGTGAAAATACTGCAGTCTAGAAAAGCTCCTTATATATGTACCTTGATAGCTTAAAAGAACTCAATTGTGCTATTCTTTGTCATGCAACAGATTTATATAACACAATCATCCACTTCCTATCATACTTCATGTAACACTGGTGCTAAAAGTAAAAAATATTTTTTTCTAAAATCATCTAGAACATTATTCTGAAGGAGGAAATAGAGATTACCTGAAAAGCTCATAATTTTCTTACTAATTAACTAACACATTTTCAGCTTTTGGTTTTATATGAAATCCACTATTTATAGTGGTCTGGATTCCCTTCCCTGTCCTCATCTGCAAAATACACATGAAAGGCCCTCTCTATGTAGCAATATTTTGTATTAAAGCAATCAAGCTATGGGAACTGGAAAAAATGCTGGATGTATTTTAAATAATTCAGTTCTGCAAAGACTTCATCTTACCATATTCTTTTGGGCTTCTGCCTGTCACTGCTAAGACAATAAAATCTATCTGCAGGTCTTCATATGGATTTTTAAGTAGTGTTCAGTATAAATAAAAGCTAGACTTAATTCTGAACTCCTCTCAAATCCATCATGCACTAAGATGATTTATGCATGCTTAACAGGAATCCATTTACTTATGCCTGCATTGGCACTGTTCAGCCTGGAGAAAAGAAGGCTTAGAGGCATCTTATCCATGTGCAGAAATACCAAATGGAATACATAAAGAAGATGGAGACAAATTCTGCTTAGTGTTGTCCCGTGATGAGAAGAAATGAGCAGAAAATGAGCAGGAAATTCCATCTGAACATAAGAAATAAACTGAAACAGGCTGCCCAGAGTTGTGGCCTCTTCATCCTTGGAGATGGATATGGTAACTTCTCTACATGATCATTATCTTGGGAGGGGCTTGGACTAGGTCATCTTTACATGTCCCATTCTACCTAAGCCAGTCTGTGATTGTGTGGTTTAAAAGATGTAGGACTTTCAGAAAAGCTGCTTTCCAACTCCTTGTCTATACAGGCTGAGAAGTACCATGTTAATCCTCAGTTGCAGAACTAGCAAGCCATTGGGTTGGGGAATGCAGGAAGGCAGCCTGTCTTTCAGGATCCTCTGAGTCCCTACCTGAAAGACAGCACTACTCTATGATTAGAGCTCCATTCCCTCCCTCCTTCCCTCTGTCCCTCCCTCTGACTGCTTTCTGTTCAAATATTAGATGAATGTAAAGACTTTCTAGGGTTTTTTCTTCTCTTTCTTCACCCTCTCCATCTCACCCCCATTGTGTGCTTGCTTCTCTCCTCCAGTCCCCTGGGGCCCATGTGACTTCTCCAAGCAAAACACAAAGACAGTTAAGAACAAGGCTACCCTCCTGGACATGGGGGTCCAGTCATTCTAACTTTGTTCTGACTTCCAGATAACCATGGGCTCAAAGTTTGAGTGTAGCTCTGCTGTCCTACCATCTTCATCTCATTGTTTATGTACAGGTAGTGCCTCAGCTATAAACTTCTGCTGAGATCTGACCTTTTATCTTTTGTCCATTTCTCTCCTTACATTTGAAAATCTATTTTACCATCTGCCTCACATTTTTATTTCTTTAACTTCATTTTTATCTGTTTTTTTTTTAAAGTTAGGGTTTACTGGTTTGTTTGTTTGTTTGTTTGTTTGTTTGTTTGTTTTCACCTGATATTTATTTATAACATAATATCTTTTTGCCTCTTGACTTCTATAATTAATGCCATTTCTTTTGGAAATCCTTTTTGACTGCCCTAGTTTATTGTACCAACCTGTCAAAAGCAGAAAAAAATGTGGTTTCAGTTGTTCTTTTGTTTTCTTTTAAGAAGGAAAAAGACCACATTTTCCAACATACCAAATATTTGCAGTGTTCAGAATTATGACATGAGTTTTCCTGGAATGTTTTTGTAGGGCAATCCCAGGTTTATAATAACAAACTTAAGAACTTATAAAAAGGTAGTATGTATGTTTTATTTATGAAAAAAAAAGATATTAGGATCATTATAAGAGAAATAACAAATAAAGGGAACAACAGGAAAGAACCCCTATCTGTACAGTAATACAGAAGAGCAACAAAGAGAAAAAGCAGGAGCCTTCAAAAAACAGTGCGAGGATTTTTCCCCTAAAAACTGTGCAATTATTTTGTGGAACTCATTTATATGCCTTTCTCTGCCTCTGGCTCAGCTTTTAAATTATTGTCTACATATAAATATATAGGAAAATAATTTGAAAATTCAAATATTGCAATTATTATAATAGTCTAGAAGCAAATCTACAATTTAGATTACAAAGGCACAGAGGTGTAATCTTACTTTTAACAGAAAAAAATCAGTTAAATATTTAACATTAAAGGCAATTTACATTTTAAATCCTTTTTATGCAGATTAGGTGATTTCTGGGTGAAGAATTGGCTGAAGACCAGAGCTCAAAGGATTGTAGTCAATGGACCTAATTCTGGCTGGTGACCAGTCACCAGTGGTGTTCTTCAGGGTTCAGTTCTAGGCCCAGTTCTGGTCAATATGTTTATCAATGATCTGGACTCAAGAGTTGAATGCACCATTAGCAATTTTGCTGATGATACCAAACTTGTCCCTCTCTTGAGGGACAAGATGCTTTACAGAGGAATCTGAACAGATGGAGCATTGGGCAGTTATCATTGCCATGAAAATAAAATAAAATATTGTATTGTAATTTTACAGGTACATTGGTCAGAAGAGACAGGCCAAAGAGAACGTACCCCCCTTGGTAAATGGGAAAGGAGAATGGGCTGCAACTGATGAGGAGAAGGCTGAGGTACTGAATGAGTTCTTTGTCTCGGTCTTCTCTGGCAGCCAGGATTCTCATAATTCTCAAATCCCAGAACCTTGCATCCCTAGAACTCTAAGTGGGAACTGGGGGAGTAAATCCCCCCCTTACTGTACGAGCAGAGCAAGTCCGAGACTGTCTCATGAGACGGAATGTCTACAAGTCTATGGGGCCGGATGACATGCACCCCAGGGTCCTAAGGAGCTGGCTGATGTGGTTGCCGAGCCGCTCTCCATCATATTTGAGAAGTCGTGGCTGTCAGGAGAGGTCCCTGGGGACTGGAAAAAAGGTCACGTCACTCCCATTTATAAGAAAGGGAGCAAAGAAGACCCAGGGAATTACAGGCCGGTGAGCCTCACCTCTGTGCCTGGGAGATCATGGAACAGATCCTCCTGGACATGTTGGAGCACATGAGGGAAGAGCATGTGATCTGGGACAGCCAGCACGGCTTCACCAAGGGAAGGTTGTGCCTTACCAATCTGGTGACCTTCTATGATGGAGTGACAGCGTTGGTAAATAAAGGGAAGGCAACCGATGTCATCTACCTGGACTTGTGCAAGGCCTTTGACACAGTCCCCCTCCACATCCTTATCTCTAGATTGGAGAGATGTGGATTTGATGGGTGGACCATCCAGTGGATAAGAAACTGGCTGATAGAACGTAGACAAAGGGTGGTGAGGTGCTGGAACAGGCTGCCCAGAGAAGTGATGGATGCCCCATCCCTGGAAGTGTTCAAGGCCAGGTTGGATGTGGCCCTGGGCAACCTTGTGTAGATCCAGGCCTGAGGTTGGTGGCCCTGCCTGAGGCAGGGGGGTTGGAACTCTATGGTCCTTGGGTTCCCTTCCAACCCATGCCATTCTATGATTCTATGATTCTATGAATGCATTGTATTATAGTTTAGTCTAGTCTAGTCTAGTCTTGATTTTCTGTAGATAGGATTTGCTACTTCATTTGTACGGCAGAGTACCAGGGTAGGTTGTTTGTGATGTTAAAAAGGAATCATTCAGTAATGTAAACAACCAATTTATGTTGTCTTAGTTTAAAGAAAAGAAAACCAAACCAAAAACCAAACAACCAAAAAAAAATGCTGTGCGTTAGTCCAGTGGCTAACAGAACTGTATTTTCTCTTATGTGAATGATAGCCAATATAGGAAAACATAGACATATGCACAGATGTCCCAAACTAAAACACAGAAAGATCACCTAATCCTTATAGCCTCTGCAAATTGGCTTAATTTGGGTCCCTTACAACCCAAAGTATTCTATGATTCTATGATAACTTCCAAAATGACTACCCTGCTTTTAAAGATATACAATTGTGTCCTGGTTTTGGCTAAGATAGATAGAGCTGATTTTTCTTCTGAGCAACAGGTATAGTTCTGTGTTTTGGATTTAGGATGCGAATATTTTTTACAATACACTGCTGCTATTATTGCTAATAATATATTGCTACTAGGCAAATTTTAAACTAAGTCAAGGACTTTTCACCTTCTCACACTGGCTCACTAGCAAGAAGGCTGGTGATACACAAGAGCCTGGGAGGGGACACAGGTAGGACAACTGACCCAAACTGGCCAAAGGGATATTCCATACTGTAACATAATGCTCAGTATATAACTTGGCGCAAGCTGGCTGAGGGTTCGACTGTGGCATAGGAATTAGTGAGGCATTGGTGACCTGCAGGTGGTGAGAAATTAGGCTGTGCATCACTTGTTTTACATATTCTTTTATAATTATTATCTTCCTTTTCTGCCCTATTAGACTGCCTTTATCCCAATCAATGATTTTTACTCTTTCCCCTCCCCCCCCAATCTTTCCCCATCCCACTGGTGCAGGGAATAGTCAGTGAACGGCTATGTGGCTTTTTTAGTTGCCTGCTAGGTTAATCCAAACAAATGTTTTTATGTTTACATAAATATGAAGTTTATATTTTTCTAAATGTAACTTTCAAGTCCGTGTGCTTTTCTTCAATGAGTGATATGATATGTAAGTAAAGGAGACAGATCTTTCGTTTAAAGGAAAGCTACACAAATTCAAGAATGGTTTCGCCCAGAGCAATTTATAAATGTGGAAACTAAATTTTCCACCTGGTTGCACCTTGTCAACCAATTTTCCTCTGATGCCATAAACAGAACTAACAAGTTTTTTAAAAAGATTATGTTTTTTCAAGTCTATCCAAAATACATTAGCTCTCTTGGAGTAAGAGTCCTCAGGGATAAAAATAAGGAGTTCCCACATTACTACTTATAAAATTTCCACAAGCAGAAGTTTACAGATGTAAAGACATTTCAGATAAATATCACTCAAATTTCACTTTAAAAATATTTAAATAAGCTCTCACTTCCCAAACCCCCTTGATACTTTAATTTATTATCTCCAGAACTGATTGAAATTTTCACCTGGTGATTCTACAACAGTGAGTGAAACATTTTGTTTTAAAGATGGCTAGGACTTCCACCAATCACCATTGTCAGTGCATTACTTTATCTGCACAGAGTCTTCCTGTGCAATTCCTCAGCCACCCAAGAAAGTCATCCCCCAGTCTACTGCTACACATGTTGGCACAGCTCTGATCACCAGCTAGAACAAAGATGTAATTATAGGAAAAAAAAAGTTAATTTTAACCTTATATTGCTATTATAATTTGGAAGCCATCAGTTGCTACAGGGCAATTATGAAGCCATATTGTAAGATGAATGATAAAGAACTTATTTGAAACTACTAGAACTTGTATTTGAGCTTAGACTGTTCTTTCATTTCAAATGAGATACTCTATAGAAAATTTTCAGGGAAAATTCATAGAGTTTTTCTGAGTTAATATGCATTTCATATCTTAATTTTTTGAAGAAAATAATATCATAGTAAAAATCAGAATAAATTTCCTTATATTAAATGGTGCAGTTCAGATTTTTGAAACAATAGAAATATGTTCACTACATTTTTGATAAGCTATGTTCAACTGTATGGAAACACCCTTTACTGATCAGCATAACCAAAAATGTCTTTTTAGGATTTCATGTGTTCGTTAAAGCATCTAGATGCATTTTTTAATTGAATTTATTATTTATGTCCCTGTAACATTTTAATAAAGGCTGTATATTGTCAGTTTAAAAGTGTTCACTTCATTAAAAATAGTATGTTAAATGTGTATAGTTCCCATTGCATTAAATTAATCCTTTTATATGGAACAGTTTAATAGCAAGAATTTAAACTAATAGAAGTGAAAAATACAGTAGGCAAGTTTTTGGTGGGTTTGTTTTGTTTTGTTTGTTTTATCACTATTAAGAATAAATAACATACCAAGAACATTGTTCAGGTAATACAGTTACTTACTTAGAACAGATCTGTGTTACTATGTAATTGAAGTATCAACCAATGCAGACATAAGGCACAAGTATTTCTCAAATTAATTAAACTAGCATATTCTAACAATCTTTTTACTCTTTATCAATCAACTGTGGTAATAATTGCAATAATTGAATGATCATCATTAATACATCATTAATACATTTATTGCATATGGCATAATTTGAGTGTTAAAGTTCCTATATGAAGACCACATGGATACCACCAGCCTGTATCTATGAGACTGGAATACACAGGAGATGTAGAATGCAGACTGAGATAGGTCCAAGTTAGATAGAGGAGACAGCTTGTCCAGAAGTGGCTTTATTGGGTGGTTTGGTTTGTTGTTTCCCCAAAAGTTAGTTTAGATCTTTACAGGGAGCCACAAAAGCTAATCCAAACGCATCCTTCACCATACATAGAACCGACTTTTTTTCCCCAATAGGAAATGAAAAATATAGGGCTTTTTACAACACCCATCTCTTCCTGCATTGTGAACACCTGTATCAAGGCTATACTGATCTTTCAGTCCCCTTGGGCAAAAGTTAACCTCTGTCAGCCAGCTAGTCCTTACCGCTTTTAAGAATATTTTTAACTCTTGATGCTGCTGTCAAGATTTTCTGCATAGTTTAGGTAGGTTCTGAGCATATCTACCAGATCAAGCTTCCGTGATTCTATAATTCTCCTTGACTTTGACAGCTGTTCTTTTGTTGTTGCTGGTTTTGTTGTTGTTATTATTATTCAACTGAATCAAAATTTAAAATTTCAAAATTAAGTCTTGCAAATTAAAATTTCACCAGAAATTTTAAGTAGCAGATGGTCACTACTGTGGTATGATTTTTTGTATGTCTGTACAGAAATTTAATCTACCTATCATTAAAGATTTATTTCTGAATTTGGGAGACAATGTTATGTGAGAGTGCTCCCACTGGAACTTCAGAGATGCAACAACTATCCACAGTCAGCCTTTGATGTAGATTTCACTATGTATACATTGTGCACAACATTCACGTGTGGTGGATGTGGAAGGAACGAACAGACCAGCTGCAGGCATAAATATTTTCTAAGCCATTTTAAACAATTCTATTTTACATTATTCCCAAACTAAATAGATGAAAGTTCTTTTCTTGGTTTTCTTTCAAATTTATTTCCCTTTTGTAAAGTTGTCACAAAAGATCAAAAACCTTATTTTAATGCTTAATTTACATTTACTGTATATCATAATAATTTGTCCATTAATGAACATACTATCTGCATAGACAGTTCACTCTGTTTTGGGGTCAAGATATCTACAGAAAAAATAGAGCATTTTCTTTGGAGAAATTACCTCTAACATAAAGTCAGTTTTCTAAGGGTGAAACACTGCTGCAAAGTCTGTTTTGAAAAAAACCCATGATGATACCAGCTATAAAGATCACTTTCTGATGGCAGTTCACAAACTGGCTATAGAAAAGGCCATGCATAAGTTCCTAGTGATTTGGGATGTCAATGGTATTTGGAAGAATAAAAGGATAAGCTGCTTTGTCCCATGACTGAAATGGTAACAAGATAAGTGCATGTACCAACAGAAAAGTGAAGCTCTGCAATGGCTGTACCATAATTAATATTCACTGAAAGAGACAGGAGTTGTGGGGAAAATATTACCTGATTATGAATGCAAAGACTGTATCAAATTGTATTTGCAGAGGCAGGCAGATAGAGAATGCTGTCATCCTTAATTCTGAAATCCCTAACTTTTGAACTCTGACATTCTTTTAACATAATTTTTCAATATAGTGTGTAATGTATAATGCATATATGCAGAAAAGGCAGTTTTGACAGTAACATGTTCTCACTTTGCCTGCTGTTAGCTATTGCTTTTCTCAGAAAACTAATAAAACCCAAAAGCATTTTATAATTTGCAGAAGTGAATTGACTTTCTTATGAGAGTCTTAATTCTTTCCTTTTGATACTTTTAAAAGTTAGCTACCGCATTCTTATTTTTAATTTTCTGAATGGAAAAGGAAATCAAATACAGAAAAATGTTCAATTAATCCCTGTACATTCTGCTCTCAGATATATGGTAAAAGGTGATGCATTTGAAAGATCTTTTTTTCCATTACAAATGTGTCTTTTTCTATTAGAAGAGTGATATTTAGTATCAGGAAAAAAACTGTAATAAAATAATATTAAATAATTAACTCATAGGAGTGACAATCAGAATTGCCAATTAATTTGTATTCCACCTGAATATTTTTACGTGCCATCTTATTTCAGCAAGCAGATGGTGTGGCATTCCGTTCTCAGCTGTTGGGAATGTTGATGGACTCGTGATTTTTGGCACAGTTTGTCTTGTAATTTTTAAAGAATAAAGCTTTACGCTAATTGACAGAAAATACACAATTTAACTATGCATTCAATTCTCAGCACGGAGTGATGAATTGTAGGAAATTAGTGTTTCACTGACTTCTGCTAGTAACTTCA
>VZTU01002579.1:129272-145530 GCA_013400835.1 Zapornia atra | reverse complement strand
TTTCTAAAGCAGTCTTATCTATAGAGGGGTGATAGTACTAAAGCAGTTAATATAAGCTGCAAATTTGGTATTTGGAAGTGAACACATGCTGTTATTCCCTAATAGTTTAAACAGGTTTAGGTTTGAAAGCCTTGTGCTTCCTGTCTAAATCAATCTCTTTGTTTTCAGTGGGTTGGTGGCCGCTACTCTCTGTGGTCTGCCATTGGTCTCTCCATTGCCCTGCATATTGGTAGGTATTCCTGTGATGTAACAATGCTAAGAATTAGTCTGTTTGCCTCAGGAATATAACAATGCAGTGTATCAACAATAGAGGATTGTGGCTCAGATTGGGAGCAAATATTGTTTTACCCAACCTACTCTGAGTGGATGTTTGTGCTAAAAAATAGCCTGTAAAGCAATGGAAGTGTTGAGCCTTCACTACTGCAAATGCTGGTTTGGAAATTAACCATGCCTTGGGTGCAGATAGTCAGATTGCATCTCTAGTCCCTTGCATAGCCTAACTTCTGTAAAGTTTTGTTAGTGCTGAAAATTAGACCTTGCAAGTGACATTCCTAAACTGTTTAACAGTAGATGTTTAGTTTCTCTAAGTATATACACAACTAAACCTCAAAATCCCATGTATCCAGTATATGAGCTCCATTTAACACTGTTAACTCTCTCCTCCTCCCATTACTCCTTTGGTCCACAGTCCTTGTTCTTCTAGGCTATAGGGCCTGATGGTACAGGAGTGCTGTTTCTATCTGCATTTGACTGTGGAGTGATCATCAGTTTTCAGAAACCCCACCTACTTGTACTGTGACTGGGTGGCACTGGCATTTCTGATGTATATCTCAAATGCAGGTGGAGAGTACACAGTGAGCATCAGAGCTTTAAGAACTCTTTTCTGGTGAGCAGGTTGTTCCAGCAGTCTTGCATTTGCGCATTCATCCCTTCTTTCAGATATTGAAAGTCTGAAACCATGATGTCACTTTTTTCTAATTAAAAGCTAGAATGCCCTTAGACTGAGGTTAGAAGAAAAATATTGATGTTGGTGTGTTTGGAATGGTATGAATAGGAGTTGTCATGTGTCAAAAACCCTATGTGAATAGCAAAATGAACTTCAGTCAGGCACTACTGTTTTTTCTGCAATAAGCTGTTCATTTCTGCTGTCAGACAGATTTGGTTCTGACTGCTGACAGGCAAGTCTATCTGTGCTCCTTGCTTTTACATCCTTTACTTCCCAAAGCTGGCTTCTGACAATAGGTAGAGCTGCTGCTTTGTTTGCCAAAACTTCACCTGTTTTTTCACATAAGATTCAGGATTTCTGGCTTTGCAGGAAAAGATGGTATTAGGTAAACTTCTCATTAGTGAAAACAAATGATGATTTAAATACCTTAATTACAGAGCAAAGAAATAAGGTGCATTAAGAGAATGGGGAGGGGGGAGGAAACCTTTTTCTTGTGGTTGTTTCCCCTCAGACCAACACAGAAATCCCTGCTGTACTAGCCTTGCCAGGTCTTCTGGGATGTGTCTTCCACTGTGGCTGTGAAGTGACTAAGTGTTCAAACTTGCTGAAAACTATGTAGCCTTTAATACAGAGTCTGGTTTTAATGCTGCTGTTTTCCTTCCAGTTGCTTATTGTGCCTGAATGGGGATTTGAGGCAAAAGTGTTTGAAGTCTGCTTCATGAAGTTGGACTTGCCTTGAAGTCCAGGCTTCAAGAAGCATAACTAAGTATTATCTGGCTTATGGGATGTAAACTTCAGGAGAAACCAAAATGCAGCTTCAAATTGAATTAGCAGTTAGGAGCCTTGCTGTTTCATAATTGTCTCTATGTGAAAACTAGTTTGAGTTGTAATAGTAAATAGAAACTGATTTTTTCCTGTTAGGTTTTGACAACTTTGAGAGCCTGCTTGCAGGAGCCCACTGGATGGTGAGTATGAAATGCCTATTTCAGTTTTCTTCCTCCTAAGAGGAGTTAGCAATATAACTAAAGGCAGGTTGATGTATGAAGTTCAGCTCCCCATATTCTCAGTGTTCTTATACAGCTATGCTTGGGAAGCTCTCCCTGGATCAAATGAACAGTAAAAGCAATTGGAGTTGGGAGGGATGATGGTTGCTTTATCAAAAGTATTATTCTTTTCCTTTGTGTTGTGTAGGATAATCACTTCCACACTGCCCCACTGGAGAAGAACCTGCCTGTTCTGTTGGCCATGCTAGGAGTCTGGTATATAAACTGCTATGGATGTGAAACCCATGCCCTTCTGCCCTATGACCAATACATGCATCGCTTTGCTGCCTACTTCCAGCAGGTAAGGCTGAGACCAGAGTAAAGGTTTCAAGAGGAAAACAGATGCTTCTGTCCTGGTTTTAGAACCCGAATGCATGTTCCTAGGTTAAAATTGCAATTGCTTTAATACATGTAATAAGGGCATAGAGAATGTGCCAACATTGGTATTGGCTTATTTGCTCAGTGAACTTAGGTATTTTTTTCTTTACTCTTTTCCCTCATCCTTCCATTATTTTGGTGTCAGCAAACTAAGTAACTACATCCCTGGCAGTTATGAAACTGCCATGAATGAGCAGCAGTCACTAGTTACGTATGGAAATGTATACTGTGTAGTTCTACAAGAAAGGTGATCCTGCCCTTCCATTCTTTTAGGGTGATATGGAATCTAATGGCAAGTACATTACCAAGAAAGGATCTCGTGTGGACTACAATACTGGCCCTATTGTGTGGGGAGAGCCTGGCACCAATGGACAGCATGCTTTTTACCAGCTCATTCATCAAGGTAAACTGAAGCTATCCAGTACCTTGTTTGGAATTAAATTCTGAATGGTTATGAAGCTGGAAGAGTCCAAAGAAATTACACTAGTTTAGAGGTTGGGCTCATATCTAGCATCACATTGCTATGGTGCTCTCAGTGACTTTGGAAAGCTACAAAATGCAGAGTTTTAATTCACCTAAAGTTGAAACTACTGAGCTGCATTTTCACTTCCTGTAAAGTAAAAAGCTTTTTTAAAAAAGTTAAGTGACTCAGTCTTCCAGTAGCTGTGACAGTGGGGTGTGAATTAAATATATTCTATGACTTTCCTGTTTTAGGGTTATTAACATGGCTCTTTTACTTATAGGAACTCGCATGATTCCCTGTGACTTTCTGATCCCAGTCCAGACCCAGCACCCAGTCAGGAATGGCTTGCATCACAAGGTAATAAATTCTGGTCAGGGCACCCATATTTTCGTATGTCTGAAGGTACTGAAGCTTATTCAGTGTTGCAACGTGAGATTTCTAAGTGTTTCTCTTGAACTAGTCACATAGGTTCTGTGACCTTTCACAGTAGGTTTGAAAATGCCTAAATTATAATTACAGTTATACCTCTGTTAATTTTATTGAAGAAATTGCTGTCACAGGTTAAGGCAGATCAGTGGTGTGGCTTTATTGGCCTACTGAGATTGGAAAAAGATGAGCAATTAAGTATTTGGAGATAATTCATTGTAGGAATTGTAAGGAGTGCAATTCTTGCAGAATAGGAAAAAGCTAATTCTCAGAGTGGATCAAAACTTCTTCAGAGGTGCTGTTACATGTCTGTCTTGAAGCTTAAATTAGTGAGTGTACTAGCACAGCTAGGGTGATGGCCTTCTATGCAATTTTCTTAATAGATTTTTTTGTTTGAAAATCCTTACTTGGATGATACATTAGTGAATCATATCTACATTTTTAAAATCCCATAGGTGGAAACATGTCCAGGTCTACTATTTACTGCATTATTTAGAAAAAAGCATGATTCCTCACTAAACAGCAGTTTTGTCATTATTTCAGATTATAAATGCTATTTAAATTGTGTAATGGTAACTTTTGCCAAAACATCAAGTACAGGTGACAGCATGAGGAAAAGCTTACTCTATCAACAGTCAAATGAAACCTTCAGTGCAATGAGGAGGACAAAACTGCATGTGAATTTGCAAGCTAATGTTAAGCAAGGCGTAGGAAACAACAAAAACTTCCCCTACCCTGGTAGGGATTGGCACATGGTACGCTGTGAGGGCTTTCCTTCACGCAGAGGAAGTCTTAGTTGGTTACCTTTTGAGTAATCTTTACACCAAATGCATGGAAAGCCAGGTACAGCATGGGGTAAAGTGTAGATTATACTGGGTGAAAGAGGTGTGTGAGATCCTGGCTCCTTTAACCTCACTGGGGACTTCCTGTCAGCTCCAGCAGGGACAGGATTCTGCAGAACAGTCCTGGTTGCGTTTGCGTACATGTGCTATTAAACCAGTAATTGAGTCTCCTGATAAAAAACAATAATAGGCACTATTGCATGTTTTAGTGTTAAAAACAGAGTTGTCTAGATTAGGTCTCCATGAAGCACATTGCAGCAAAGGAAACAGTAGCTTGAGTTGATGTTTTTATTTCTACCTGGTAGATTCTTTTGGCCAACTTCCTCGCTCAGACTGAGGCCTTGATGAAAGGGAAGACTGCTGATGAAGCTCGTAAGGAACTTCAAGCAGCAGGACTGAGCGGAGATGCTCTGGAGAAGCTTCTTCCCCATAAGGTAACCAGGCTTCCACACTTGAGACTGGTGAGGGCGTTGTGGTGGCCCTTACTAATGGGGCAGTGCCCTCCGGTGGCTGTCAGGTGCTATTGTCTTGACAGTTGTGAAGGCAGTGTTACACATTCTACCCGGTCAGGTCTAGTGGAGCAGCCTGTGAATGGCACTCTTGGTAAAGTGTGCTAATCTGGAAGCCTTCTGAGGCATTTCAGAAAAGATCAGCTATCCCATCCCTGCTCCAGGATATTATCTGTTTTACTTCCTGTAGCTGTAGTACCCAGTAATGGTGCTTTGGACATAAAGATCTTTTTAATAAAAATTAAAAATTATATAATTGAAGTTGTTGAAGCTTTAAAGCTTTTGTATTTGCTTATAGAAATAATCCAGTGTAGGCTATAAGGAAAACACAGATCAAGATTCTGATGGGAGTTTTCAAACATCCTAGGTAACAATGTGACTCTTGTTTTGAAAGGTCTTTGAGGGAAATCGACCAACTAATTCCATCATGTTTACAAAACTCAACCCATTCACTCTGGGAGCCATCATTGGTAAGTAATAGATCTCTCCTATGTAAATGCTTATTAAAACATTCTCATAAAATGTACTGATAAGTCTCTTTCTGCTTATAGCCATGTATGAGCACAAGATATTTGTTCAAGGAATTGTCTGGGACATTAACAGTTATGACCAGTGGGGGTAAGTCTTCTTGATCTGTTTTTTATGCTTATTGACTGTGGTAGTTCTTAATC
Organism: Zapornia atra; assembly: GCA_013400835.1. Lineage (NCBI taxonomy): Eukaryota > Metazoa > Chordata > Aves > Gruiformes > Rallidae > Zapornia > Zapornia atra. Next base: position 140,252 of record VZTU01002579.1, on the reverse strand, counting down.
TATCATGACATAGGAAAAAGACCATGAAAAAAAGTGTAATAGAGAACTTCTTTGGGGATAAGTCACTATATCCTTGTTCAGTCATGTGTAATGACTTTGTAGATACAATATTAGCTAAGGATCTGTATTTAGTTTGATTGAAAAAATCTAGTAATGCAGGAAAGAGGCAGTAATAATGTCTAAAATGGTCAAGCAAGCTAAATACATGCTCTGAGAACTAGAAAGAAAAATTTCCTCAATAGAAGTAAATTACTTTATATCTAGACACAGTTAGCAGGTAGTTTGAATGGCATCCATTAAGCAAAAGACTGATTACCTCAACTTCCTTATACTGGAGTGGAGATCCACAGTAACTTTCTTGTCTTCATGTGTAGGACCCTTAGGTCTAATGCAGGGCTGCACCTGTGGCCAAGGTTCATGGTAGAACTCCATGTGAAGAACAGCTTTGGGGAGTTTTTTGCTTGGTCACCTTGAAAAATGGAAGATTTAAGAGCTAATCAGACTATTTTTAATCTGTAGTAATATTTACTGTGCAACTTGATGTATTAAGACATAGGCAGGAGAGAGGGATTGGTAAATGAGTAAGACTTTTCAGGTGAAACCTGCCTGTGCTGTGAGGGGTTATTTGGAAAAGAAAGTTTGCTCTACATGCCTAGAATAGCAGTTTAAGTGCTCTTAAAGGTTGAAGGATAGATCTTCATATGTTTTCTTAAAGCTATGTTACCACAGCAGCTTCTCTAAAAGTAGGAGAAACTGAAAATGGAAGCCTGAGTAATAAAAGCTTTTATTTGCTGTTAATTCTGAAGTGAGGAATGAGGCAGGAGTAAGTACAGCTCTTACTGCAACATGTCAAAATCTAGAATGGCAGACAATATTCTGGAATGTGGGGATGCTGTAGAACCAGCCTAGTTTCCTACAACTGTTGGAATATCCTAGGTTATTATACTGTCTGTTGCTGTAACTGCTGGATAGCACACTGTAGTGTTGGAGGAGGCTTTTAGACCTCCAACTCAGCTGTTTGTTGTGGTGGTACAAATCAGTGTTCTGAGGCATGTCATGTACAGTAAGCAGTAGGAAGCTGAATGCATTCTGTGTTGGGACAGGCTGCGTAACACAGATGAGTATTGAAGGGGACTTTGAAAATAAAACTCTCTCTTCAAACATGCTGTAACTTGAGAGCTCTGTTAGCTAAGCAGCTGTAAACTCCAGGTTATGAATGGTACTGAGTTGAATAACTGTCAGTGACTTGGGAAGGGAAAAACATTCAGTGTTCACTGTCAAGTTACTTTTTACTGGCTTGTATAAATTGTTAGCACTAATACTGCTTTTCTTTCTTCTCCTGATTTTTATAAATGCAGAGTTGAGCTTGGAAAACAACTTGCCAAGAAAATTGAGCCTGAACTGGAGTCAGATGCTCCAGTGACATCTCACGATAGCTCAACAAATGGGCTTATCAATTTCATCAAAAAACACAGAGCCTGAAAGAAAGATTTGGAGGACATCGACAATCTAACCACCGAATACCCAAATCTGTTGTAGTTGTGCTTTTTTAGCCACTTCTAACAAAAATAGCACTTTACAGTTGTAGCTTCTTCACTTGTTGCAGTTAATCTTGTTGCGTCAAGTGCTACGAACAAACTAGTTTTGTGGAACCCTGAGATTGTATAGTTGCTTTCTATTTTTGTGGCTGTTAATCTGTAAAGTGCAGCTGGTATGTCCCTCAGTTCTTATTCCTCAACTTCCTCAAAGACGATCATATACTGATAATAGAAAATAAAAGGATGAGTAAAACTTCTTCACTCTGTATCTTTCAAGTGCAGATGTAGTAACACTTGCCTCACTGACTGTGTAAAGTCATCTGAAGCCAAGTAAACTGATCTTTGTTTTTGGACTTGTTCTACTATAAGCTAGCAACTAGAATGTATCCAAAGAATCAAACTTGCTGTCCAGATGGTGTGCTTTGATACATTTGAGCCAGATACAGACACTTTGTGATGTTACTGTGAAAAGGGAAGTTTTACTACAGTTTGTTTGAAAGATACCTTGATTTCTTCATAAGCTCTGGAAGCCCTAGGTGGACAGCAATCTAAAAAGGAAGAGTTCTTGAAATGACAGATACCTTAATTTTCCAAACAGTTTTCAAGAGTTGGAAGCAGAAGAAATACTTTTTTTGGTATCCTACAGAGTCAGTATCTCTTAAATCAGTATCATTGTTCTAACAAAAAATGAGTGGAGACCACCTTACCTATTTTGTTAACAAACAAGTTGCTTATATCCTTCATTCTTTATCACTGTTACCTCTCTTCCCCTAGCAGACTAGCATGCTGTGGCTATTGTTCTGTAACACCTTTAATAAAGGTACGACACAAGCATTGAAAGGAAAAATAAGATGGTAATTGGTTCTCATATCCTGAACTTTTCATGCCAAATGCTACTCTGACAACGTGGTCTGAGCTTGTAACTCACAGAGCACATCTTTCCTGTACAGATTCAGGGGAAGGATCAAAAACACAGTAGCTCTGCTGGAGCATGTGAACTCCCTAGTGCTTAACCATCCGGCTGCATGGATTTAACTACTTACACTTAGTCTGAGTTTTTGTGTAGTGCTTAGATGCCTTGGTTTTGATCAGCACTTTGTCTCTGTAAAATACGGTCACAAAAAGAGAACCCACTAGAGGGAGGCAGTGTATTTTCAGAGGAGGTTTTAAAGCTTTTACACAGCTGCATGAAAGAAGTTGTGCTTCTCTCTAGAGGTGTGTGTGAAGGGAGAGCTTTGTGTAGCACCTACCATTCAAATCATTATGAAGTGTGCTGTTATGTTTACCTTTGTTACCTGTTACTCTCTTGAAAATTAGACCACACAACTTTCCTTGGGGAACAAAACACTATGTACAAACTCCTTGGTTATTCTGTAACCTTCCTATTGTTTCCAAAGCCTTTTTTGTGTGGAGGGCTCCCAGTTCCCACCAGTAACCCCCCAGGGCACCATGGCACAAAGCTGGAGCCAGGGTTGGTGTAATCAAACAGTAGTCCCAGGATGGGGCTTTCAGGTGCAGGCCTCGAGGCTTTAAAAGAGAAGACGAATTGTGGAAGCGTGTCACAGAAAAGCTCTGTAGGCTGCGGCTGACGTCAGCGCTCGCCGCTACTGCGTGCGAGTGTGCAACGTCACGGGCGCGAAGCTTCCCCCTCGCTCCCGCACAACCTCTGGCGCTGCCGCCACGCGCCGGCCGGGCGCTCCCTGGCTGCGCGAGCGGGCCGCGCCCGTGCAGCCCTCGGGGAGAAGGGCTTCTGTGAGGCGACGGCGGGCGGGGAGGCGGCGGCCGCCCCCGGGAAGCCCTCGGGCTTTGGTTCTCATGGGTCCTCCCTCACTCCTGCGAGTCCCGGCGCGAGCAAGGGTTGTCGGGACTGCCCCTTCGGTGTGGGTGCTGTTTGCTAATTGCCGGGGAAATTACCGGGTAAGTGAAGCACTGCTTGTCAGCAACTTGATGGTTCACCTACATGGATGCTAAAATCATGACCTCAGACTTTTCAGCGTGAAAACAACTGCTGTGGCATCACAGCTAATGGCTGTAGTCAAAAACCGGATCAAAATGGTAAAGAAACTAAAATGAGGGGTTTTTTTCCCTGTAGCAGTTGAGGCAGGCATCATTGGAGAGGTTATAAGCCACATGCAAAGGAACAGACCCTGGATACATTTTGAAGATAACATGGCATAAAACCTGCATATATTCAGGAAGTGATTTTCAGTGATGAAAGCTGGAGGCTAAGAGCCAAGAAATTAATTGTGTGTCTGCTTGGGTCTCACTCATCCTGGGGTAAGTCCTTGCAGCCATGTTGGAGGCAGACAGTGACCCAGCTAGGCCCTCAGCTTGACCAGCACGCTGTGCTTGCCTTCAGCTGTGATTTGCGTCCTGTTGAATAAAAAATGAGAAGTTTTTAACTCTCTGGTACTCAAGCTCCAGTGAATCATTTTAAGTCCTTCTGTATAACATCAAGTCAGCAGTTCCTGCAAGAACAAAACTGATTTCATCGTAAGTAGCACTCTGCTAATGAAAAGGTCCATCCTAGTCAGTTCTAATGAGGAAAGTGTAACGGGCATGGATGAGCTCCCTGATGAAATTATATTGTTGTGCTACAAGAGAGAATGAAAGGTAGCAATGTGCCTAAAGTAAGCAGAAACTTGTTGGACCCATGAGCTGGAACAAGATGCCTGATCCTCAGCCCAGTGGTTAGCCTCAAAACATACATGCGTCTTGAAGACCTCTAAGGAAATACAGTGTGGGGATGCTTCATTAGTGTAAGTAGTTAAATCATATAGGTATATAAAATACCATCTTTATACTTGCAATGCTAATTTGACTAGTCATAATTTTTCAAAGTCAGAAATTGTTTAATGTATTTTAAGAGTCCTTGAGACAGTAACTATTTAAGGGAAAATGTAATGATTTTTAAGAAAATTGTGTTTAATTCATACTGTATTCCCACTAGATATGCACTTAATATAGACCGTGGGTGTGAGATTAGAGGAGTATGTTTGCACTGTAATTGTTAAAAAAGACTGGCTCTGAAAACAATGATTATGGTGAAGACATCTTTGCATTCTGTTGTTTAAAGTGAATTTGGCAGGAAGTGATCCCTTTTGGCCCAGTTCACAGTGATCTGATCTGCTGGGGTTGTTCTAATTTCCAAACTATCCATGACTAAATGCAGAGTTCCTCCAGCCTCAATGATAACATTTTGAGCTTAGACTGCTTGAATGAGGGTAAAATTCCTAAGCAAACGAAGAGCTTCAGTTGAACCTGCTGCTGTTCTGGAGGAGCAAGAACGCTTACAGATCTGCAGCATCAGTGCTGAAGCAGGCCATGAGTCTGGATAGATTGGTCAAGTAAAAAGATATTTTTATCTCATTCATTTTTATCTTTACATTCTTTCAGGCAAAGCACTGGTATTTGTAAGTTCTTAAAATATTCTGCTTTGGCAATTTCTGCTGTTATTTTTTGTTAAAGTGGATTTGGGGGAGTTAGGTAGATAAGTTCAGTGTATGATAGAGATAGTCTTGAGCATTACAGTTTTGCATAAATCTGGTTTTGTGGAGATTCAGTAGGACATTGACAGGGTGTGCATCTTGTCAACTCAGGTAGATAAAGGTGAACTAACTTGCAGGCTATGTTAATAGCACTATTTTAGGGGCTACAGAGTGACAAATAAAAAGCAGTTTGGCTCCTAGAGTTCAGCATTAAGCAACTTGAATTATTAATAAAAATTAGGTGAGAAGAGTGAGCTTTTAACTGCTGTCTCACTTGAACTTGAATGCTAGTAACTGTATTGCTTTGCCCTCTTTAACAGAGACCTTTCAAGTTTTTGTTAGTTTTGTGGCATATGGGGCTTGTCAAAATAGATCAGATAAAAAGTAGTCTCAGAGCTAAACATTTCCAGGGGGCTGGTAACATCCAGATAAGTTTATTGTGCCCCCAAGTTTTCTTCTCTGTGTTCTTTCTCATGTTGAGCTTTCTGACAGAAGAAAATTAGAAAACTGAAGTTCTCATGCAACAAAACAAACCAGGTTTGTCCCAAACCTGCTGAATGTATTTGAAATTTCAAAAAATACACTATCAAAATTTTCATAGGTTCTTAAGAGTCATGGTATCTGGTTTCACAAGTAGACACATTTCTCAGTATTTCTCCAAACTCCCTATTTTTGAAGTTTATGCAATGCTTCCTCCAAGGAAGTACTCTGAGCCCAGACTTGTGGACCAATGAGTCCCATGTGGAGAAAATACCTAGTGTGGCTGTCTGTTCAGTTTAGGCTGAATGGGGGCTGTATCAGACTGTGAGAAACAAAAGTAGCTGGAGAATGGGAAATCTTTGCAATCTTGCAAGGTGGATTCAGCTAAAGTAAGAGCTAGATGTCAAGAAGCCTGCTAAGAAGTTGGCTTGGAACCATGTATCTGGAGCACTTTCAAGTATGTGGCAATTCCTAGGAAGGCTGAGCTCTGCCTTTTATCATTAACAACAGCCACAGGGGACAATATCTGGTAGAAAGATCCCTCTCACACAGGATAAAAGCATAGCATATCGTTCGTTGTTGGATAGATTTTAAGTGCTAGCAAACTGTAAAAAAAAATATGTCCAAGCAGTTAATGAGTTTGACAAGCTTAAACCTTGAATATGAGTTTTCCTAAAGATTTCCATTTACAGTTGATATAATTTATTCTTGAATTTTATGGAAGAACTCCTAGATTAACTAAAGGGATTTGGATTTTACTGAAAAGACTTGTCTCTCTGTTCATAACTAGGATTTCATAGACCAGTGAAAATGTCTCACTGACTTCAATAGACATTAGTCTGGGCCTTGCATTATTAACTGCAATCATGAAGTGCTTCTGGTGACCTGTATTATTCGGCAAAGATATTTTTTACTATTCCAGCCTGGCTACAGGTATAGTCCTCCACAGAGTGAGAGTTAAAAACAAGCCTCCCCACTAAAAGGTAGATTCATGTGCCAAGTAACTTACAGAGTATTTCTAATCTAGTTTCATAAGTCTTTGCAGAGGTGAGCAGTATTCAACAATAAAAAGCACCAATTTTATGTGGAACATGTACCTTAGGGTCTAAATTGAAGTTATGAAGGAGGAATGATGCTAACTAATTGACATGGTAGAAGAGGTCCTAGGGCAATGCTCTTCCTTGCTAAAAACATCTTGCTGTTGAGTAAGTCTAAGATGGAACAAAGTTAATATGGTGATGTCCTTAAATTTGATGGTACCTTTAATAAGAAAAAATATATATGCATGTATAAATATAGGGTTTGAAATATACATATGGGTTTTGCATATATAAAAATACATTAAACTTGTTTTCCACTTTAAAGCCTCAGAGATCTTCATCCTGGGAGATACTGGCATTCCCTTCATATTGGGTGGATTTACCGCAAGGAAAGCTAGAGGAAACTTAAAAGTGTCCGGTTTTATTTAAAACCTTGGTGGTCTTTAACGGCTGCCCCACAGTTCCAGCCTGGTACAAACTTAAACAGAGCTCTTTGTTGCTCTTGAATGTGACATAATCCTTTCATCTGGCATGCTGAATGAAGTATGCACATGGCTTTTTTGCTACCCCTGCTGGGCTGCCTTGTTACACCTTCAGAGCAAACCACCCCCCAGTAAAAAAGCTTGGACTCTGTCATCCACCCTAATGCCAATAAACAACAGATAACTATGGCATCTTTTGGCTTTAAAATGCTGCCCCTCGTTAAACTTGTGTGTTGAGGAAGGAAATGGCTCCCCACATCATTGTTTCTTGCCGATACTGATACAGAGTACATTTTTTTGTTGTTTGCATGTTTGCTAATTTGAAGCTCTTTGAAGAATCCTACAGGGAGATCAAAGACAAAAGATTAGAACGTTTTTAATAAAGTGAAGAAGGATCAGGTTAGATCAAAGGGACAAGCTGACAGGAAATAAGTAGGTGCCGTTGTTGGCTGACACTTGCATGCTGTAGGGTGATTTCTGTGTTAATGTGAGGTCAGAAGGAGGATTGCTTTACATCTTATTGTCTCCAGACTTTGCTGACTGGGTGTGTCTTTGTACTTCGCTTTAATCTCAAAAATTAAAACCCATAAAGTCACAGTTTGGCTCAGCCATATGATTTTTCTAGTTATTTAGCTTTGATTTTGAAATAAAAATAAAATTTGTAATGGACCAGCAGGGCGTGGAGGTAATTAATTGGCCTTCAAGGGGATTCGGCTACAGGAATATTCATTATCAGAGGCACTGGGCCTCAATCACCCCCAGCGCAATTTTGCTGACTTTAAGGGAATTATATTTTACCCCACTGTCTCAAGAGGAAATGTGTTTTCTTTATCTATACTAAAGCTTGTGTGCTTACAGGTTGTACCACTGTAATTAAAACAGTACAATGAAATTAATATATCCTCTTTACTTTGGATGCAGTTTTATTGGTACAGAGCTGCTAATTGGATAGAGTTTATTTCCCTGAGAGATTAGAGTGACCACACTAACTGAAACAGGCTCACTGGTTTCCTTGCAGTCTTTGGCACATAGGTTGTGGTGGATGCATGTAGTCTTTGGCATCCTGGCATACATCTATCAGAAGTAAGGTGCTTTCTTTCTCAAAATACCCCTTCCTTCACCCTTCTGCATTGTGGAGCTAGAAGTTAAATTGAGAGCATTCACAGGAAAACAAGCCAATTTCTTTGATAATGATTTTTATAGGTGCACAGATCTTGATCTCCCCGTGCATCTTCACAGGTGAAGAAAACAAACAAATGCTCGAAAGGTTTATGTTTCTTTGTCTCAATTAGCATGAAACCTCCTTGGCCTGAAAGGAATTTTCGGGCAAAGATACAGGATTGGGCCCAAAGAAACAATACTTGTTCTCTTCCACAAACAAAAGGGCTAGTAACATTAGGCTTCTGCTCTACACAAGTTCGCATGCAGTTCCTCCTTCAGCACTGGGGGTAATGCAGAATGGCACTCTGATGGTTAGGTAAGTTATTTGACATGGTGCATGTGACAACTGCCTCTATCAGTCACATGAAACCAAATTAGCAGGTTTTGGTATGGCCTTAACAGAAAGAGCTATGCTCAGACTCTTCCTTATTACTACAACAGAGGTAATAATCATACTTAGGTAAATGTGTTTTTATCCTATTTTGTTATTTTTGTCTTGCAGTTATTTAAATGAGTGATGACTCCACAAAACCAAAGGAAGGTATTGAGTAAAATAAAATTACCTAAACCTACTGGGGCAGAGTAAAACAAATGGGAAGAGGTTAGTTTGTATTTAGGAAACTGAGGAAAGTTCCTGAGATCAGCAGGGTTTTAGAAACAGTACTGGGTTTGACTAACAGGCACCAGTGGGAAAAAGTGTTTCTTCTCGCTGTGCTGAGAGCAAAGTTGCTCTCTCAGTGCCCGGGCTCTAAGCCAAAGCTTCACATACTGTACTGGTGTTTGCTGCTAGTACACATGCCTTATCTAGGGTTCCTGATAAAAGCCGCATGGCAGACTGTATGAAGGGCCGCTGTTCTGGATGCAGTCAGGGTCACTTCATGATGTGGTGAGGATTCAGTTTCAGGAGAGATGACCCTGGGGGTGCAGTGCTGTTAAACCAACAGCTGAGAACGGCATATGGGAAGGAGACAACCTGATTTGATTTTGAACATTGCCTCACTTTCTGTATTTGGTCACATTCCATTGAGCCTCCTGGGCTGCCGGTCTGTTACTTTTCATGATTGGTAGGCTCTAATTAAAATTCCTTCTCAGTCAGAAAAATGCATAATTCAGACAGAAAAAAGACTGAAGGCTCCTCAAATACTCAAAGTGTTTCTATGTGACCATTGTGACAGCACATCTCCTAGAGATCTACCTCTGCAATCGCTTGATCACTGTTGACTCCCTTGCTAGATTTGACTTCAGTTGGGAAATACGCCCTGATAACGCTTCTCTAAGCTTTCAGATGTAGAAGTGTCAGGTCGTTCTTCCTGAGATTTATCTGCCTAATTAAAACACTTGAATTTTTGTCTAAATTTTAGACATGGCATGGAACTGTTCTACAATAAAATATAGTCATTGGAGAAAGGCATATGCTGATTGGAAAACTGAGTAACAGAAGAACAGGGAGTTGAGGGATTTCAATAGCAGACAGAAATGTCTGAGTCTTCTGAAGTTGTGAGGATACTAATGGCTCTAGCTGGACGGAGGTTCCCATGATAGAGAAGTGCAGGAAAAAGTAGGCCACATCCAAAATAGGAAAGTCTGAAGTTGTAAATTGATTTAAATTTTTCTAATTTTCCAATATATATAACACAACCTGTGGGCATTGTGGGAGTTGTAATAGGACTAGAGTGTAACAGAAATTCAAGGTACTGAAAGCAGTTAACAGTGTGAAACAGAATGAAAGAAAAAGAGAATCCTTTAATGGGCTTTGCAGAATGAAGATTAACAATTCAGGGTGAGATGTAAAGGGGGGAATGGAGGATGTTGACAAAGTGTTATGGTAACAGAAAGTTTAGTGATGAAACACAGAATTCTCTGAGGGATTCATAAATCAACTTTAGTCTACGAGATATGGGGGTTTCTAAATCAGCAGGAATCTGGTACCTAAATAGCTTTGCAGTCTAGTCCCAGATGCTTTACTTTGGACTTTCTGCTTCCCTCTAGGCTTCATGTCATTTTAAATTTAACATGGCACTTGTTTCCTTTTAGTGTCTTTAATATATTTATAAAACAAAGAGTCTTAAAGGATAGCTTGGGATTTTTCAGAGTTCTGAAATTCTAAGTGTTTTAATATAAAGTAGAAAGCATTAAGAAAAGGTTGAAAAATTATAGCGTCAAGCAAAGACCAGGTAACTTTGGGAGGTTTGATTTATCCTGTGCTTGAAGCTTTCATGGGTCTTTTCATCGCTCATTAAGTGTGGGGCTCCAGTGGTAGCATACTAAGAACAAGTAATTATGATCCAGCCACAGATAGAGCTGTTTCCTCATTGCTTGGTACATCAGAAGGGCAATGCTGGCAGTCCTGTGCGGATGGAGACTGGACAGGGTGGGTGCAGCAGGTGCTAGGTGGTAATGCTGGCTGGAAACCTGTCTCTGCATAGCTGGGCCACCCCCACTCCCCACTGCTGGAAGGAAATTTTGAACGCTAATTAACGAGAAACATCAGATCTAAGAATCTATAAGGTTTTCAAGGAAAAAGAGGACTTGGTAAAACTTAAGGTTTAACATGTAGCTTGTGATAGTGCTCCAAAGCCTTGTACAGATGAGCCCCAGCCAATAGTACGTGTCTATAATGTCTCTATGGAAGCTTTGATAAGATTTCTGAAATCGTTGAGCATTTGGATGGAGGGAGAGCAGTGGATGGAGGGAGAGCAGTGGATGTCATCTACCTTGACTTCAGCAAGGCTTTCGATACTGTCTCCCATGACATCCTGATAGAAAAGCTGAGAGAGCATGGGAGAGATGA